>CAKAOI010049688.1:12215-43985 GCA_916701655.1 Sebastiscus albofasciatus
ATTAGTTAATCAATACTTCTTCATGTTTCTGGTGAAATGAGCGAAACGCTGCAGAAGAATTAAAGTGTGTGTGTTTGTGTGAGTCAGCCCTGTTTAAGGCCGTTCCTCCCAGTGCATTGTGGGTGCAGCTGTGCCACTGTGTGTCTCCGTGCTGGCAGATGATACAGTGGCTCTATTGTGAGTCTATTGTGAAGCTTTATCACGCCTGCTGAGCTGAGCCAGTGGATACAGAGGAGCAGATTAACTCAGTGTTATCACGTTGTTTTAGACACATCATTCTGCAACCAGAGACGTGTGAGTGTTATTTATCAAACAGATGCAGCAGACAGGAAGTAGCATCCAAGACTGGAATTATGGTTCTCTTGTTTTGAAGCCTTGAGTTCAGCATTTTGGCCGTCACCATCTTGGTTTCTGGCAACCAGAAGTGACACGAGAGGGTGGAGCTAAGTACAACCGACCGCTGAATAAGACATTTTTAGGCGACCAGAAATTATACTATTAACTTTCATGAAGTGAAAACATGTTGTGAACGGGTTAAAGTTGTAAGACGAAAACACGGACAACTCCCAGACCGGACAACATCGTGGTAGCGACCTGTCAATCACAAGGTAGCCCCGCCCTAAAGCATCCCCTGCTTTATGGTCTATTTGACTCTAAATGGGACCATAATTTACTAAATGAACATCATGCTGTATTGAAGAAGACTTGAAACTAGAGATTGAGACCATAAACTCATGTTAACAATGTTTACTGAGGTAATAAATAAAGTGAGAAGTAGGCTCATTTTCTCATACACTTCTATACAATCAGACTTCTTTTACCAACCAAAGGAGTCGCCCCCTGCTGGCTGCAGTTTGAGGCTCTTCCACCAAAGAGTATAGAAGCAAAGTGACGAACTGCCGCCATTTTGGACTGAAATTGCTTATTATATTTATAATATTCCAATGTTCAACACAGGCCATTTTGGTAGAATATGACAATAGAATAGAAATAATGTTTTACTTTTGTAGGCACTTTGTAGGCGGACGTTTTATTGGTGTCCGGTAGTCGCTTTCAGTCCTAAATGGCGGAAGCGTAGCTCTGCTGCTCAGTGCTGATTTTGCAATGGAACGAACAATAGACTTTCACTTCTTGGCGGTATGCGTTCTTTGTTTCCACATCGGCTTCACTTTTCAGAACCGGAGGTTTCCCACTGAAGCACAAACCTCAAATTTTCCTGAAAATGTGGAAAAAAATAATGTGATGCTGATTAAATAAAAATGGGAAAAAACTAAATAAATAAACATTGTACTCAACATGTGTGCAAATATAAAAGAAACGATAGCCACAAAAACGTCTCTAAATGACACCTCTGCATGTTTGCTTGCATAAAGCCCGGAGTAGCATCTTCCACCCTTTGAGTCATATCTCTCAAATAATCAGTGAAGTGCTCTTCATTCCATTTTTGCATGAACTATCCTCCCCACCCTCCGATATAGCAGGTCTGATTCAGTCTGAGTATATTCCAAACAGGTTCTTATGAGTAATCTGTGAATCAGAATCTTGAGGCAGCAGCTGTGATGCCTTCAGGAGGCGATATCGAGCAGACGGGCTGCTGCTGTTCGTGGTCATTGCTGCCACAATGCGGCACAAAGAGGTGACACGGTGTCACCCGGCAGCTGTATAACTCGAATAACTAACGTGTGATGCTGTGGCCGATGCTGTGACATTGTTAAATGGACGGAGCATCGGTGAGTGACACCACTTAGTGTCGCGCTGGGAGGCCGATGAAAATGGACGGGCTTTATCGTGCAGCGAGCTGAGCCCGTCAGCTTGTTGTCGATGTGAGAGTCTTACGCTCTCCGCTGCTGGGACTATAAATACGCCCCAATAATAGATTCACAGGTCAACAAGCTGCGGGCAGACATCAGAGGGAAGATGAGGACAATGATGGCTTACAAAGGAAATATTTACAGCCATGACTCAGCATCTTATTGCCTCTCTGTTGCCACCAGTAATAAAATCTGATTCAATAATTGAAGCAAAACGGAGAAGTTGGAAGATTGTCTTTGACATCGTAGTTTCAGCCTCTTCTGAGCTCTGCGATATCTATTTCAGGAATCCTGCTGGCCGAGCCAAGACTGTAAAAACCAAAGCTGGACTTCAGATGTTAAAGCCATCAGCTGCGTGTGTGTGTGTGTGTGTGTGTGTGTGTACGTACAGTAGATGAGCTCGTATCAGATGCCTGCAGTAGTCCATAGCTAAACCACGGAGCTCCACTGTTCCTTCATCTTCATTCACCCGTGTGATAAAATCTCTGACCGGTGTCAGAGATGGAAAAAGATGTGATGGAGCCTCTCTGCTCACTGCGGCCGTCCTTCACAACGCTGGGATCTCCTCGTAAAACACTCTTCTGTTCTTACAGAGAGGAACCTGGATCTGTGCAGGACCGTGAAAAAACTGCAACCACATCAGGGCTATGTTTCCAAATATAAACCATCCCCACCTTATATATTCTCTTTAGTGGTATCGAGCCAGGCAGCATTTATTTTTCCAGGTTTTATGATTTCTGCCGCCAATCCAATACAATGGAGGTGAATTCAATTTAGTTTGTGGTGCTCACAACTAGGGATCGGTATCGTTAAAGGATTTGAATCGTTTTTTATTGCCAATGTGTGAACAGGTTGTAACCTAACCTAAAATATAAGACCTTCCGTGACTTTCTGGGCTTCCTCTCTCAGCCTGTAGACGGCTTTTAATGTGAAGAATGCGGCCTGTTTTTTCTGGGAAGATCCAACGAATGTGACGTCATGCACGCTCGCGAGTGCCTTTACGTTTTGTTCCCTCCACCATTGTCTCTAAGAGCAGTCTGTGTCCGGTCCACCCCTAATTTCAACATCATCCAACCCTACAGAAGACGGTAAACATGGCTCCTTCAGGCTCTCCCTTCATGCAGCAGGTCAGGTCAGTTTGTCCTTCAGACTCGTTGACCCAAGGTCAAAGTCAGACATATAACCTCTCTGATATCCCGGCTTTATGTTGTTCACCTTTGACCTCTCGGCCTCTGAGGTCAGACGGACCACACACCTCTTACAGCAGGTGAGTATGAACTGTGGAATCTCGTAACTTTTACTGGAGGCAGGTGGAGCTAAAGACCGATAGTCATCACTCTGCTATGTCAGCTATTATTTTCAGCACCTATCCATTACAATAGGAGACAATACTAAAATGGACCGCCGGTATCATTTGTGTTTATTCGTGCTAGATGCGACGGAGAGGAGAAGGAGCTTGTCTCCATGGATACCAACAACTTTTCTTTCCACCATTTCTGCTTTGTACATGTTGTGGAAGCCACAGATGTATTGGAAAACCGAACGCCGTCGTGTTTGGGTTCATAACATCACCCAGCGGTGAGCTGTATTCACATACAGTGTCATTGCACTGACTATATCTAGCAAGCCACACGTCGCTACTGCAGTATGAACCCAAAATAAACAGATTCTGCTGTCTTTAATTGCAATAAGCAGACCAAAATGATGCCAAAATAACTACATGATAATGCAGATTTGTAAAAAGTCTCAATTCATGTTTTGTCAGGTCTGTACGCAAGACGACAAGAGTTTGGATCAATCTTTGGATACAATCTTGGATACAATTCTTGTATGTAATCGCGCCGCACGAAAATGTCTATTAGACATCAGAATCTGAAGCAAAAATCTCGCCAACAACTCGACGCATTCAGTTACTCTGGAAACTTTCCGTGTGGATTCTGAGGAGCTATCGAGTTAACGGTGTTTCCATGAGAGAACACAGTGGTTATGAAGGTGCTATTTACACACACAGCAAGACGCCGCTGATAGTTGGACGTTTATGCTCTTGAGCAAGGCTTCGGTGGACGGCGGGTGATTCATACCCAGTTGCCCGCTGCTCCCAAGGAACAAGCCCTAAATTATTAGAAGGGGAAAAGAGCTGCCAGACTGGAAATTAAGGAGGAAAAAACTTTTCAACGTGAATTATTCACTGGACACGACTCGAGGGCCTCAGACGTCCCTTTACGGCCCGACTCCCAGCTTCGGAACGCCTCTCCCCTCCCTGCTCTGTTTTTTCTGCCTGCGTCGCAGAACCGTCTACTAAATGCCGTTCGATCCTGTCGCCTTACTCGTTTTATTATCGCTGCTGAGATGTCAGCACAGACCACTCTTTGTCACCTCCCAAAGTTGCTCTGGATTCTCATCATGGCTGTTTCTGTGGAGGCGTATACAAGCCCCGTGTGGTGGAAATGACATTTGCTCCTCGCAGAAAGTCTGGCCTGGGGGGGGAGGGGAGGAGGCGAGAGCTGCCATTTGGCAAAGCCATCAGGAGCACTTTACGCGTCTGACCTTCACGTGTCTACATGCAGTAAATATAACCCCCCGGCTTTGTGGATGAGCGCTGAGAACTCTGACTCTTCCAGAGGGAGGAACGAGCGAGAGGAGAGCGTGAGAGACAGAGGTGGAAACAGAGAAGTTTAGCTGGGAAACATTTCTGTTTTAAAAAAAAAAAATGCAGTCATCTTAGCATGAATCACACAGCGGGGCTGCAACGTCCACGTCCACCTTTACTGAAATTCACAATATTTTCCTGAATTAAATTCTGGTAATGGCTTTCATCACTTCTGTGTTCACAGAAGACGTATTGCTTTCAGCTGACAGCTTGTTGCGCTTAATATTCCAGGAGTCTAAATGACTTCTAAACATTATATTTAACCTGCCACTGGATATAAATGCCATGACACGTAAACATTTAAAAAGACTTGGTCCACTCAAATAACAAAAACACATCTCTCAGTTACATGCAGCCCAGTTGCACGAAAAAGGCATGTGAACAACACGATAATGCTCAAGGCAAAAAGCATGTAATACGAACGCCGTTCTTGCTTTAGGCATGTCAATTCTACGCCATGTAGTCTGTTCTGACTGTAATATAAATGCATCTGTGTAAATATGCTACGCTCAGCGCTAGTGACGTGGAATAAAAAGTGAGAAAGACTGATTATTGGGGAGGTGAATGGGTCCAACAAACACTTTTAACCAGGAGACAGACTGGAGTTTTGTTTGTAAGTTAGTGGCGCTTGTCGCGTGTTTCGTAGTGATATTTGTGACGTGTTTTTCCGTACTGATATTATGTTTACATACTTATTGTAAGGCCAACCATGACTTTTGTTTTGTTGCCCCCTGCTGGTACTGCACCTTCATACACACGTTTAATATTCATACCTTAGCGAGGCAAAACGTGCCACTGACATGCTATCCTCTGGTGGGACAAATATAGGAATCTATACCTGGATAGTACGGCTGGGACGACTGAATCTGTACTATCACGATACCTGGGTGCCAATTCGATGAAGTATTGCGATTCGATATTACGATACATTGCGATTTTTAACTTTTTTAACACTAGACCATGGGAAAAAGTTGAATCATACACTTCTAGGGACTTTTACTTTGGAAAATATCTAAATTAATCCAGCATTTATGTAGTCAGAGATGTCCTGAAGACTAATATATCAGTCATGGTAAGGAATTATTTATCAATTATCTATTTCAATCATCAAATTCAATCAATTTCCCTCACAGATTAGTGGTATTTATAGGGATATGTAATGTTTTATACTTCTGGTGATTATAATCAATCAATCTTATTTCCATATATGTATTTTGTATATACAGTTCCCTTTGTTAACACCTTATTTTGAAAAGCGGACATAGTCACACGTGTCTACTTCCTCTAACTTCTCCAAGGTCGTCTCTAGCTCTCCCGTCAGCTCCGTTCTCTTTATCCATCCATGGTCAGCTCCATCGGGGCCGTTTGAATGCAGAGAACATAAATGTCAGTATCTGGGTGCTCTACAGTCGTAGCGTCGGCCCATTTGACCACGGAGATGAGAGTGACGGCCGGCTTGACCGCACGTTTCATTCAACTTTCAGGCAAAATATAATTTGTTAATATCAGGGTTTCTTTTATCTATAGTATTTTTCTCATAATTTATCCAGTTCATAGAAGGTAACATTATTTTTAGATATGCATTCAGTTGTAGTGTTTCCATTCTTTGTTTTTGTTTCTCATCAGAATGTAAAAATTGGCGGATGTGTTTCTTTTCTCGTGTTTGACTCTCGAGAGCTTCAGCTTGTAATGGGTTTCAAACTCTTTGACCTTTGCTCCAGGAAGCATGTCTTGGTGTCGCTGGACGTTTTAAACGCACAGACTGACAGAAAACAAACGTCAGTGTCAATGAAAATGTAAATCATTTAAAGTTGGTGAAAGCTCTCGGTGCCCCGGGGAACCGAAGGAGGGGGGGGGATACGATCCAGTAACAGCAGAGAGAGACGGAGGGAGAGAAAGCTGCCATTCATGACCATTTTCAACAAAACCCCACAAACTGTTGCTTCCTGATACTGATCACGGCTCTGTCAATGATCCGTTGTATCTAGACAGTACATGTCTCTTTAATATTGTTCCTATATGTGCATAATTATACTAATACAGGGACAATATTAAATTAATTTAAACCAGGTCAGTGTTTCCTTCTTCTACATTTCCTCATCATATAATTACTCAGCTGCCTTCCAGTTGTCAATTGAAACTGTTAACCGTAATTGAATAGTAAGTATGTAAGTAAATATGTATTGATAATGTGCTATTTTATATTAATATTTTGGAGGATTCTTTGCGTTTTGGGCATTTGTCGTAAAGAAGTTACACATATTTGAGCCTGGCAGTTCATTTTTTTACCTTGAAAACAGCAGCTGCCAAAACAGTTTCCGCTCAAGGTCCACTTACTCGCTGGTTCTGTAGTTTTTGACCGTATCACACGTCTTCATCAGTAGATCAGCTGTAATGAAACTGTAGATGTTCGATATTTTTGGGACATTTTTAGGGCTTCTGTAGGCCTGAATAGTTGAACTGCAATCTTGAATTTCAAGTCAACACGGATGATAAATCCTAATAATTTCTTTAACTGGTATAAACAAATATTACAATCAAACAACATGCCTTCATCAGGGTGTATTCCTCTCTTGACATTATGTTTTTATTAGGGATGTCAATCAGTTAAAGTATTTAATAACGATGAATTGCATGATTGTCTGTAGTTCATCGCGATAAATCGTGAGTTAATCGCACCTTTTTTCTTTCTTTCTCATATCTTCACGCTAGCTTTAAAACTGAGCCCACTACAACCTAAAAATCACATGTCGCGTCAATGCGTTAAACGAATTAGTGGCGCTAAAACAGAAAAATAATAAGCAACTGTTTTGACAACTGATTAATCGTTACAGTAATTTTCATGCAAAAATATCAGAAAATTATGTTTTTCAGCCTCTCAAATACGGAGAGTTCCTGCTTTCCTATTTTTTTCATATCATATTACATTGAATATCTTTCGGTTTTGGACAAAACAAGACATTTAAAGACATCAATTTTGACTTTTTTTTACTATTTTCTGACATTTTGTAGACGATTAATCGATTGAACTATAAAGAAAAAAGAAAAAGATTTTGCGTTAATGCGTTATTATTAGGTTAACTTTGACAGCCCTCATGTTTATTATATGTTTATTTGTTTCACACATAAAAAAAGAAAGTAAAATACAATGAACATGAAAGGAATGTAAAAATATATGTGTATAGAAACCTAGAATGGCTTATATAACAACATCCAAAGGACATACAATAGGTAAAAACATTACCAAACAAAAATCACCGGTATAGTTTAAATATTAGTGTTCAAAAATTTCACATATAAAAATAAGTGTAGGAGTAAAGTAGGAGTAAAGAAGCAGGAGTAATATTAGCCATATTTACAGTATGAACAACAGTTTCTAAGAGTGATCATTCTTTTCCAAATCAAATGTTTTTGTCAGCAGAGAAGTCTCTTTTAATACACAGACAACGACAGATAAATCCATTAAGTGTACACTTTTATTCCATAAGATAGCTCCACAAAATTTGAAAGAAAACTGACTAGGAGATGTTTTTACAAAGAAAGATGTTGTTAACAAAATAATATCTAAAAGTAATTAATGTAACTAAGTAATGTTTGATTTGGGGTTGAAATCGTCTAGAGCTCATGTTTATGGTGCTTTAAAATGATTTGCAAATCTCATAATGAGCCAAGATTATTGTTATTTAAAGTGTATCTTGATTTATTGTTGAGCTTCTGGTACTTGAGAGACTTTCAACATTTGTGGATCATAATATTTTCTATTTATTTATAGCGAGCCGTATAAGATTTGGGTTTCGGTTACTTTAAATGTGTCCATTGTGTCAAACAGAGTCCAGTGGCCATTAAATCCTCCATAGTGTGTGTGTGTGTGCGTGTGTGTTTGTGTGTGTTTGTGTGTGTGTGTGTGTCTGTGTGTTTGTGTGTGTGTGTGTAGACTGAACAGATAGGGTTACACAGTGAATCTGTGACTGAAGAGCTGGTGGACGGATTGCTATAAATTGCCTTGCCATGCTGACATGCTGCTCTCTTTGAGGTCTCCTTTTTACAGCATAAACGCTCCATCAGTCAGCAACAGACAGTTCACCGTAGATGGAGCAGATCCCGTTTTAATCTGTCCCCAGGCACCGCGCTACTTACATCAGATCCTGTACACAGAGGAAACGCCACTGAACCTTTTGGTACGGCTTGTTGCTCATGTGTTCGCTGACTGCACATCGTTTGACCGACAGTTAACAGCCTCACTACAGATGCAGGTGGTGACGGTGCTCTGGTGAAAGAGATAATCTAACTAGTTGAGTTTAACCTCAGAGGGCAAGTTTTATAGAAGGATGTGACTTAGTAAATCTGGGCCATTGTCTTGTTGGTGATCCGCTGTGACCCATGTGTTGGGATTTAAAAAGATATTGTGACGGCATCATGATCCACTAAATGTGCATTTTAGCATTTCCTTGCTTTTCTACAAACACATACACATCAGAATAGTTTTAAAAATGTTCAAAAAAATGCTGCAAAAGTGCCCTCTTGGATGGTAGATAAAACGTCATAAAGTGACCTCTAAGTGCCCTTCTGGTGGAGAAAACATAATGTTGTCCCTCTGGGGTTCCCTTCTAGTGGAGAAAACATAATGCAGGACCCTCTAGGGTTCCCTTCTAGTGGAGAAAACAATGCAGGACCATCTAGGGTTCCCTTCTAGTGGAGAAAACAATGCAGGGCCATCTAGAGTCCCCTTCTAGTGGAGAAAACATAATATAGGACCCGCTAGGGTTCCCTTCTAGTGGAGAAAACATAATGCAGGACCCTCTAGGGTTCTCTTCTAGTAGGGGAAACAATGCAGGGTACTTTACGGTGCCCTTCCAGTGGAGAAAAATGTAAAAAAAAAAAGATGTAGTGTACATTAGGGTTCTATTCCACTGGAGAACACAATGTAGGGTCCTCTAGGGCTCCCTTCTAGTGGAGAAAACGCTTTATAGCGATATAGGCTGCCCTGCATGCTAGAAAACGTTATGCATGCTGGTGCCCTTCATAGCATTGGGCTTCATAGCAGCAACAACTCCACCTACAGTACTGAGGTCCATCAACCGGACCATTTAGCCTGCCTCTGGGAGGCGTTTGTATAAACTGCAACACCAGTTCATCCCCAGTAATCTGTAAAAGGAGACACATTTCACATCACACATAGACAACATTCATCTGCAAAAGCTTTTTTCTTTGTTGGTGCTGCCAGTGAGAGATCAGATGGAGAGAGAGAGTCCAGAGAAATAAAGCCGAGAGCTCTGGGAGCTTACATTCAATAGCCTCGTCCAATGACCCTCTCACCCCCACCCTTTGTCCCCCAACTCATCTCCTCTGAACCCTGCGTCCCCCTAAATTTAGTTTGGGTATTTGGGGCAACCACTCCTTCCCATTCTTTGCCCCTCCCCCTCCCCCCCCCACGACCTCCCTCTCTGCTGGCATTTAGGCTCAATTCATCTCTGTCAGGGCCGGCGTGGTGATCCGTCTGGGCGCAGACATCTCATGGTGAGACGCAAATGTTCTGATAAGCTGTGAACAATGTCGTTACACGTTAATGATCCCGCCCGGAAAACACGACGTATAAACCCGGCAGATATGCACTTAACAAACACACACACGTGCTCACACTAACACACACACATTTGCCATTGAACACATGCTGCCACTAAATGATTAAAGATATTCCTAACGACATATTCTCATTCTGAAACCAAATTTGGCAGAAAAAAGTGCAGCTATTTAATGAATGTTAATCGATTTAACAGGAGATTGGCCTGTTGGTCAGTCTTTAGCATGCAGTTGCTAATAAGAACTTGTGATGTCTCTTATGCTAAACAGTTATATGCATTTTGAGAAGGTTTGTATTAGAGATTGGTGTAAATAACGTACATTGATTATTAGGGGTGTAACGACACATTGATCTGGATCGATACGATCCAATATCATCGATGCAAAGTGAAAAACATCCAGCCGATTAGACTGTTGTCAGGCTATTAAATAGGCGTTATCGGTCGCTATAAGCCACATAGATGTGGGTCAATAGGTGCCTACTACACCCAATAGTAGGTCTTATCATCTGTTCACATGGTAGATCACAGCTGTACTGTCGACAGTGTGAAACTCCATTAGGGGTGGAGGTCGGGAACAATAGATGGGACACAAAACACAGGGTTTTCACCCAGGAGACCCGAGTTTGCAAGTGTTTATTTTGTGCCTAAACCTAAAGAAGTTGTAGTTTTATTGCCTAAACCTAAAGAAGCTGTAGTTTTATTGCCTAATCCTAAAGAAGCCTTTTTGTTAGTGTTCAAAACGTGACGTTTAGGTCCCTAATAACTCACATCTGTGGTGCTTATAGCGACTGATAATGCCTATTAACGGCCTGATAAAAGTCAAATCGGGTGCAGCATCAATATCATAATCTTTAAGATACACATGGCACGTCTGTGTCACCATTTCCGTCCAAGCGCACACCTCCTTGCTACAGAGCCCAGTGATAAAATTGTCAAATCATATTTTAGATGCTTTTTGGGAGGTGATATAAATGTAACTGATTGTGTTAAATTGTCTTTAATGATATTGTCTCATATCAATCGCAGGCCGCTGAATTTAATAAAAATAAAAATCGTGCTGTGGAAGACTTTGTGATATCAGCAAATATCGTAGCGTTGTCCAAAGAGTCTGTATGATGTTATATCATGATGAAACATTTGATTTGCACCCCTAATGATTATCATATATATGGTTATTATCCTCCACTTTGATATTTACCCTGTTTCCATTAGAAGTGTGGCCGGCACTGAGCCCATAGGTGTCCTTATTTTAGTTTTCTTGCGATCATTAAATCACTATTTTAAGATGCTCACAACCTGAACTTGTCCTGATCATTTGGTCGAACGATCAGCATTCTTTTCATCATACTGTAATGATTACGCCTCATTTTCCACCTAATTTGTGTCCATATTTATAGAGAAAAACAGAGGGAGAGAAATTGAACTTCTTGGAACTGATGGATGTGATTCAGAGTTGTCATCGTTCATTAATCTTATCCACACACAAGTTTTTGGAGTTGGCTTTCAGGGTTGTGCTGTAATTCAGACTGCAGACTGAACATCTGGGTGTATGTGAGATATGTGGGCATGGATGAGGGAGTTCACATCAATACAGAGATGGAGAGAATGTCTGGTAAAACCAAATGTGTTCAGCAGCAAAGTACAGCTTTATCTGCAAGTATCTTATCAAAAAATCAAATCAAACATCTCCATGTTTTCATATGGAATACATTTGCTGCCATAGTTCAACTTTTGGAAGCTAAAACTCAGAAATGCACGGTGGTTTCTTTTCTTTCTGCACCTGAAAAGTTCACATTTGGGAGATGTAAGAGTGATGAATGCCCATTTATCATCTTCTGCCCTTCTGGAAACTGTTTCACATGGCGGTGCGTGTTGTGCTAACACGGTTTTTGTGCACCGGCTGGTGAGCAGTGACAGGATTTTTGTGCAGTGTGTTCACACTCTTTGTACACTTTTATGTGGGTACAATGTGTGTGTTTATGTGTGTTGTGTAGGCTTAGTTGTGTATGTGTGTGTGTGTGTGTGTGTGTGTGTGTGTGTGTGTGTGTGTGTGTGTGTGTGTGTCTGGCCAGGCTGGGTTTGTTTGGCCAGCTGTTTGGAGGGAAAGCCTGATCCCATGTGACCTTGTGTTTCTCCAGCTGCTCTGGGATCAGAACAACCAGCTCTCTCTGCCAGGAGAAACCCTGTTTACCCGGCTTTTCTTTTTTAGGATTATTATTGTTGGTAACGGTAGTAGATGGACTGGTGCAAAGAATTAACCCTTTTAAAGAGAAATGTGGGAACATAGAGGTTGAATGCTGCTCTACAGCAACGAAACAGTCACACAGTGATAGAAATCCTGCTTTATGCATTCATGGGAACCTGTTCCTGATTTATGCTGCTACGAGACGACAAACTAATATAAAACCTCCGATGATTTGACAGAGCCATCCTCTGCAGGCTTTAGCATAAAGCAGATAATCATCAGAGCTTACGTTAAAATGTAAAGGAAAATTACTGAGACATTTTAGTAAATAACGGCATCATGCAAGCTCCAGTAAAAATGCAAATACTGCTGAAATTAATCTCTGCATCTAAAACTCCTTATTTTACCAGTGGAGTTTGGTGCAGATGGAGATGCCTACAGTATGAAACACTATTACAGTAATGCTCGTCCTGATTTATCACCACACACTCTGTAATCACAGAAGCAGATGAGCACAAATGACTTCTCCTTAAATGTAGAAAACATTCGTTCTGGCTTAAAAATTTCAAACATTTTTGCTAACGGAACTTTTTTTTAGTCATTTTCTGAAATATGTAAAACCTCCACACAGACACACTTCCAGTCTTTCCATCAATTTCATTCCTACACATTAAGAGTTTGTGTGACAGAAGTGCACCAGTAGTCAACAGATGTGGCATCAGATGCTGGTTCTCTACTAAGATTAGACTAAATTAAACACAAATATCACAAGCAATTAGGGCTACAACTTTATTATCATTATCAATGAATCTTATTGTTTATTATTTTCTAGATTAATAAATTAATTGTTTGGTCTATAAAATTTCCAAAAATAGTACAAAATGTCCAAGGTGATGTCTTTAAGTGTCTTGTTTTGTCCAAAATCCAAAGATATTCAGTTTAACATGATATAAAACAGAGAAAAGAAGTTAATCTCCATATTTTAGTGTCTGAAAACAGCATTGTCAGACACGTTTGCATGAACATTTCTGTAACGATTAATCATTTATCAAAATAGTTGCAGATTATTTTTCTCTGATCGACTAATCTTTTAGTCGACTAATTGTTGCAGCTTTACAAGCGATACTGATATGAAAAGTACAGGTTTCTATAGAAAGTTATTATCAGGGCTACAATTAAACTTTGGGATGGTTCATTTCTAGAGCTGTCAAAGTTAACGTGGTAATAATGCGTAAACTCAAATTCGTTTTAATGCCACTGATTTCTTTAACGCCTTAACACAATTGATCTTTCGGAATTTGTAGCGGGCTCAGTTTTAAACTTAGAGTGAAGATACTGACATCATATGAAACTAGAAAACCTAAAGAATCCATCGGTACCAACCATGTCATACTAGCTTGTCGTGAAAGAGGTTAAATAACGCTCCAAACTTGCGCTAGGAAAAACTGTCATGTCCATTTTCAAAGGGGTCCCTTGACCTCTGACCTCCAGATATGGGAATGAAAAGGGGTTCTATGAGTACCCACGAGTCTCCCCTATTAATTTCACTTCCTGAGACCAGGCTGTGGTCAATCAGCAATTAACCAACTATAAACTTGCACCTGTTTGACATTATTTGTTATTATTTATGCAATAACAATACTGTATTATCAGAACAAATCCTGTTAGTCTAAAATGATGGATAAACTTTATTTAAGCCAAAGAATAAAGGTTAATATTGGTAGTGTTTGTCTCCCAGGATGCCGTGTATGTCAGTGTAGTTTCAGTACAGATAAACAACTAATAGTGTGTAGTGTGATAAACATCCTGAACGTTGTTTACAATCGTCTTCGAGGCGACAGAGTCTCAGGAACTGAAGACCAGAAACGGGATTCTCCAGAGGAGAGAGACCGGCGATCAGAGAGGTGGTGAAACCTCTCGGCTTCACACTCACACTGTGTCTCTCACACACACACACACACACACACACACACACACACACACACACACACACACACACATACAGCACTGCCGGAGTGTACACACATTCCCATACAGCATATAAACACACACAGTCTTGTACACACATGCACACACAAAGCCTGTTGTAATGAGAACATTATCATACGTGGGCCATGTCTCCTGCTATTCACAGCAGCTATTAATAGTGTTGTTCACCGCGAGTAAAGACTTTGATCTGTGTGTGTGCGTGTGTACGTGTGCATGTGCACCAATTAAAATGGCGGGAGAGCCATGACTGTCAACAGCCAGGTGCTGAACGTTAGGGGGAATTTGGCGCATGACCGTGACGAACCCGGGCGCTCGTCTTACAAGGTGTGACGCAGCGAGCCAGCAGGTTCCCAAAAAGACATTTACGTACATATTTATGTAATAAATATATCTAGTTATTAGTCCCACAGCGGGGAAATCTGCAGTGTTACAGCAACAAAGGGGACAGGGCAACAACAAGAGGCATCAGTAAGAAAAGATATAATAAATAAATACACAGTAATTAGGTAAGCTGTAAAAAAAACAAAATAAATAGTAATATATAAATAAATAAATATATAAAAAATAATTTGAAAATAAATAAATAAATTACATTTTTTATTTTTTTTTATTTCATTCTTGATATGTGTTTTATTTTTTAAATATTTTACATAGATGACAGATTATATAAATGCCTAATTATTTAGTGATATGTGTTGAATCAATTGTTTATTTAACAATTGTGTTCAACATTTATTTGTACATTTAAATCATGTGCATTCAATCACATTAAACACATTTTTTTTTACATTTATATCACATGTTTTTTTAATATAAATTCCATTCATAGATTAAGTTAAATATTTCCTTTCATAAAAATAGAAATATAAAATAATATAAATAAACAAATTCAGAAATAAATAAATAGTTGATTTGTATAGAATGTAAAAATGCTTAAGTTATGATTTATTCTTATATGTTTTATTTATTCATTTAACAGCATTAGTGAACATTTGTCAGACATTTTTTTAAAATAAATATCTGTATTTAATTTGTGTTTTGTAAATTCTACCATATTCCCTGACCAAATAAAAAAACTTAAAGTGTCATATTATTTATATATTTTTGTTTAAATAGAAAATAAACACAAAGAAAGTGTATAAAATGTTCTTATCTATTAATTATAATAAAGATATTTATTATATTTATATAGATATTTATATGTTAGATATGTTTCACAGGAATTTATCTCTATAAATATTTTGGGGAAGGTTGTAATATTTTACTTTAACTCATATATTTACTATAATCAGATGGAAAATATTTCTTCTATGAGGTAATTAATATTTCATATTTGCAGTGCAGTTAATAAACAGGTCATTTGTCAGTCAGAGAGATAGATGGACAGCTATAGTCCTCGACATTTGCAGTAATCCCTCGTCTGTTCCCGACTCTTGTTTACAGATGTCTCTCTCTCTGCTGCTTTAAGTCGCTGATGTTTAAAAGTGTCCGGACGGCCTTTTCTGAGCTTTCAACCACCGCGGAGGCTTCCAGCTCAGCTGGTCGCTCATGTCTGTCAGCACCGCTATTACCATCCCCTCTCTCTCTCTCTCTCTCTCTCTCTCTCTCTCTCTCTCTCTCTCTCTCTCTCTCTCTCTCTCCCTCTGTGTGTGTGTGTGTGTGTGTGTGTGTGTGTGTGTGTGTGTGTGTGTGTGTGTGTGCGCCTGTGACCTTGAAACTAACGCTGAACATTATACTCAACACCTTCCCACATGCACATACACACATGCACAACAGTTAGCTAACTGGTATTCTCAGCCAGAGGCTATTGACCCGTTTACATTGCTAACACATGTTCAGATCGTTGCATCCAGTCAGCGTGGGTTATATGTGCAGTTTCTACATTATAGTTCTATCTTAGTACAACTTTGGTTTTAGAACGAGGCTAACTGAGAAGCTCTCTGGAGTTTTTCAGTTCAAAGTTCACATAAGAAAGCCCAGATCTGAAAGGATTGCATTGGGGAGATTAAAGAGGTTATCAATGAGTTCCTTTCATATTTAAAGGGACTATTTGTAACTTTCAGAAATGCTTGTTAACAGCGACACCTGTGGATTTAAGTCAACGAAAGTCAGCATCCTGTTGCTGGCGCTTGTGCTCGCTCTACATAGACATGAACGAGCATCGCTCAACACAGCTTAAAACCACAATATCACTCTATATTTCATCTACTTGGCAGTAATGTTAGCTGACCAGACGGAAGTCACGAGTCAGGACTCCATGAATCACTGCTGATCCTAGTGTTGGCTTTTCCTGCCTCAGCCTCCGGGGCTAAAGCGGGCCGATGCCGAGGCTGAAGCAGGAAGAGAAACGCGGCCGGAGGGAGACACCGGCAGCCGGTCAGAGACGATAACGTTTCTCTCTGCGGAGCCCCGTCACTTCACAAGACACGGGAAACCTCTGTTGGTCTGGAGGAGCTGCTGCAGTTATTTCTGCACAAACGTCCACTGAACATTCACTAGATATTCTCAGAGCTAAACTAACTCTTCTGCAGTGTGGAGTGAGCGCGCATGAACGTCTAGAGGTGGAGCGAGACAGCGAGAATGCGTGCGGTGTGAGTGGAGGCAAGCAGAGGAGGAGTGACTCCGGCCACACGTGAGCGTGCATATGCGAGCGCGCATGTGTGGCGACCCGGTACATTTATATGCTTAAAAAGTTACGAACAGTCCCTTTAATCTTTAGGCTTCTAAATCTTTTTTGATTTTGTCAAGTTGAGTCTAAAATCATCAAAATTGTGACTCGAGTCCACACCTCTGTTAAATATCTATTTTTGTAAACATGGACAGAAAACCATCGAATGTTTCTGCTCTCATTTTTCCCAGAGATGCCAATCAAACAGTGAAGGTCGTACACTGTTCTTTTATTTATATAACAAAAATTCTAACTATAATTCGTCCCTCCAGTCTTACTTCCTGAATCTAGTGTGAAATAGTTCATACAGTGCTAGTATTTTGGAGATGCCTAATATATTTTATTATGTAAATGTGTTTCCCCCGGAGGGTAAAGTGTTGCAGCTGAAGTGGCGCGGTGCTAAAGTGAAGAGGCTCAGTGGCCATGACAATGTGCTAATGCTACAATGGGTCTCTAACGAGTGAGAGCCAGCGCTAATTTCCCTGTTTGACAAAAGGACTCTGTGATCCTCGGCTGTTAGCGGTTCGCTGCACTAGCAGGTGTGTGTAAGAGTGAGTGAGTGTGACAGAGAGAGACGGAGAGAGACTGAACTCATTACTGAAACCCGTTAGCTCAAAACTAGACTCAAATGTTTGCGTCTGAATGAAGTTGTATTCAGTGCTGCAGTTCACGTGCATGTAAGCGACTGCTGAGGTTACGGGGTCGGCGGCACCGGCGGCGGCCTGCTGGGGGTTATTGGCCGCAGGTCACGGAGCAGACAGGTTGAGCGACAGATCGGTTACATCTCCCAGCGTGCTCGGTGTGTTCTTGGCACAGGAAGTGCCACTGATGCTGACCGCTCACAGCGAAAAAGCTCTGATGAAGACGAGCTGTCAGCGTCGACCGGGACACCCACAGCAGAAAAACACCGGTTGGCAAAAACAGAAGAAAACCTCATTCAAAATCACAGCGACACTTATGTCATAATAAGGTATAAATAAAAGTCCTGTGTTCAAAATATTAATACAAATCACATTGCTTTTATTTTGGAAGAATATTGTCTTTCTTCTTTTTGTTTATGAGATGATTGTGTATGAATAGGAGAAAGCCAGTGAGGCGTGTTGAGTGTATTAATGTCCGTGCTAATGTAAATCTCAGTGGGGTAAAGTAGACGGAGACGCTAACCTCAGATTTAGAAGGTTGGTCTGGGATTAGGAGGACGCTCACATCGCACTCATGTTCCCACCGGTTCCATCTCCTACTGAGGAAAACAACGCTAAAAATGCACACGGCCGTGATATGGCGAGGAACCGGGGATAAAAGTATCCACCAAATGCCACATGTGTGAAGAAGGAGAGACAAGCACTATGTGAGGAGATGAAGAGTAGATGGAGGAGGCGCTGGGGCGGTGATGAATGATTGGACAAGTGGAAGGAGTGAGGAAGAAGAGGCAGAGAGAGAAGGGCAGGAGGACGGTGACAACTCTGACAGCTTCAGGCCTCGTCCGCTCCTCCAGCCTCGGGATAAATTTAAATCTGATGATGGGACGTGCTGTCCCGGACCTGTCACTGCTACAGACGGCATTTTTCTGTGTCTGTATACCGTATATATAACCGTCCTTTCCCTGTCAGAGCCCACGAGGCCTGAAATCCCCAACAACTACACAGGAAAAACCTGTTCACCTGCTGTGTAAATGGGTCAAGGCAGGTTATCCAACAAGCCTTCCCAGGTTACACCATTCTTCACCATCTTGAGTACTTTTAATGACGCACTTTGACTACACCGTAGAGCAGTGGTTTCGAACTCGAGGTCAAAGATCACAGCGCCAGGGTTTGTCTGCTCTGAGGTTGTCAAAATTAGATTTACTCATCTGTAACTATAATCACAATAACACACTTTACTGGATCATTTATACAAAGGTCTGTCTATAAAACTATTTAAAAAGATATATTTTACACTACTTAGTAGCAAAATCTATTGAAATATTCTGCTTCAATCCATATTTGTTGCCTTTTGGCCTTTCAAAAACAACCTATTTGCTCTCCCGCTAGACGCCAACAGAGGGAGGCCCGCACCTGTATTAACAGGGTGGTCTAACAGCAATCTAATAGCACCATAAATTACATTTATTCAACCACAATAACAGAAAATCTATAGGTTTGGAAACACTGCTGTAGAGAACTACAGTTGCAGACCCAGATTTTAATGAATCTATCTATCAACCAACACACATCTGGAGGAAACCCACACAGACGCAACACGTTCTCACTCTACGTACCCCTCTAGCGTCAGTTTTGCACTTTTCGTATACACGTTCTTTTCAAAATAAACTTCTGCTTTCACAGGAAACATCTTGGTTAGGTTTAGGCAACAAAACTCAAGGATGGTTAAAAGAGGAGATGTCACTCTTGTCTTTAACGCATTAGCATAACTTGCGATTTTTTAGGTTGTAGCGGGCTCAGTTCTAAAGCCAGAGTGAGGATACTGGTATCATATGAAACTAGGAAACCTGATGAATCCATCAGTACCAACCATGTCATACTGGCTTGTCGTGAAGGAGACTAAATAACGCTCCAAACATACACTAAATTTGGTGAGGATAAACTGTCATGGCCTTTTTCAAAGGGGTCCCTTGACCTCTGACGAGATGTGTGAATGTAAATGGGTTCTCTGGGTACCCACAAGTCTCCCCTTTACAGACATGCCCACTTTATGATAATCACATGCAGTTTGGGGCAAGTCATAGTCAAGTCAGCACACTGACACACTGACAGCTGTTGTTGCCTGTTAGGCTGCAGTTTGCCATGTTACGATTGGAGCATATTGTTTTATGCTAAATGCAGTACCTGTGAGGGTTTCTGGATCAATATCTGTCGTTGATTTGTGTTGTCAATTGATTTCCAATAATAAATATATACATACATTTGCATAAATCAGCATATTTGCTCTCTCCCATGTTGATAAGAGGATTAAATACTTGACAAATCTCCCTTTAAGGTACATTTTGAACAGATAAAAAATTGACATTCCTAGTTTGAATACAGGTGACTTGAGGGGCAACACATCTGGATGTGACACTTTTAATTTAAATGTGAATTTGACCGTAAACATGAAGGAAAACATGAAGAGACCGTCTCATGACTCCATCATCTTGACTCTGTCCTCTACGTCCCCCTCTGCTGTCTCTGGTGGTACATAAATCACACGGTGTACACAGACACCCCAGGGTGTCAGACTGGCATCAGTTTCTGTCTCTCAACCCTCCTGTCTGTTTTCCATAGTTGTCTGTTTGCATTTGTGTCTCCTCTCACTCTCTCCGTCTTACTCCCACTCACAAATGCTAAGTGGGTGTCTGAGTGTCTTGAGGACTTGTGAGACTAATGACCGCATCGCCCACCTGCCCGCCAGTTCATTCACGATGACACAAACACAGGCGGAGATTTCAACATTTGCTTAGTTGGTTCTTAACCATTTGTTACACGGTTCTTAGCATGTGTCCGGTGCTAACGCCATCTGTTCTTGCACGTTCTTTCCATCGCAGCCACCTTGTAAGCCTAGAGCGGTGCTGAGACGGTAACAGACGAGACGAGGGGAGCAGAAGGGTAAAGATTTAACTTGGCGCTGGGTCGGGACGAGCCGATGAAGTGGGACACTTTGTATCTGCGGAGAGGGATCATCAGATGCTTCGTCTGCATCAGGTTCTGCTTCCTCTTGTTTCTCACGTTAGTGCCTTCGGTTGCTTTTGGAGGCTTTAAATATCTCACATGTGAGAAAGAAATGAGATAAGCACAACTTTGGAATGCAGCTTATGTTTGGGGGACGGTAATGTGAGCATTGCCATAATTATTAGACCGGATTACTGGACCTGATTAGATTAGACATCTATAGTTAGATGTTGTAGTTCAGGCTGTTCTCACACACCGTTCGTAGCTACAAAAAGTAATGCACTGTAATTCGTATATATCCCATAAAATCATTTTGTATTTAATAGGGATGCATCAGTATCCGGTATCGGGTTCGGTACTGTGCTCATGTTCTCGTACTCGCAAAACGGCACTGCTACCACTCTATGGCAGCATGACGTTAACCTCTTGTCAGCATCTTTCGGGTCCTATCGCACACGCTCACGCTCCACCTCCCCAACGGTGTGAATGAGATGGGCAGGTCGTGCACCTGACCCCGCGGGGCCGGGATCCCACCTCAGCCAGCGCGCGCCGGCCCTCACTTTCATTGCGCCGCAGGGTTTTGCTTGCACCCTCTGACTCGCGCGTGCATTAGACTCCTTGGTCCATGTTTCAAGACGGGTCGGGTGGGTTGCAGACATCGCCGCAGACCCCTAGCGCCTTTTACGTGGGCCGGTCGCGGCACACCGCCTCGTATGCGTGACTTGTACTTAGTCCCTAGTATTTAATCCATGTAATCATGAACCTGGAAGTATAAAGAAACGCTGCGTAGGGAGGAGGTCGGGGTGGATGGGTGGGTCCAAAAACGCCAGACTTTCACCAGGAGACCGCACGAAAAATGAGGAATAACTTTTCATAAGACATCATACAAACCGTTGAATGAGGATATGTTGAGAGATTGACTGAATTGACTCAAGGTCTATGTACTGGATTTTTCCAGACGCTCTTAGTCATATCTCCTGGTCTTCATCAGTGGGTGGAATTTACTCAAACTCCAACCACCATATTTTTCGGATATTCTACTAATAATTTTCATATATTTTTTTAAAATGCAGTTGAAAGCTCTGTAATGAAATTACTACTTCATAATATTATGACTTTATTCTCATAATACCACGCCTTTTTTTCTCATAAACCTATGACTTTATTCTCGTAATATTATGACTTTATTCTCGAAATCTCTGATTTGATTTCTTTTCCTCAATGTGGCCCTAATACTCCGCCGTACCGTCGTACCATAGACCTACAGCAATGATAAATAAAATTGAAAATGTAAACAAAAAACAGTTATTCATTTCCATTTTTAAAAATCCACAGGCAGCCTCTGGAGAGGAGCTGAAGAGCCGCAGATTGCTGACCTCTGCTCTTAACAGGCCCTTTCTTAGGATTTCCCACTATACTCCTACTGTATCTTCTGCTCCGTCGCTATGGTCTCTCCTCTCTCCTTCCTGCCCCCTTTAGCTCTGGCTGGTAGATGTAAAATGCATCACTTTCAGTGCACCATGCAGAGGAACGCCGCCACAGACACCAGACAGCTTTCCCTGGCAGCGATAGGCTTAATCAGCTTTGTGTGAACTCTTTGAATGTTATTTTACTGTAGTTGAGGTTTCACACGGGACACAAACAGCAATCTCTGGTGAAGGTCCTGTGTTTGTTTGATATAATTTGATATTTGTTTATGGTACCAGTCATTTTTAGATGGGAAAACACAATGCTTGGTAGGCTATGTCTGCCTGAGACAGGAACTTGTAATTGGCACCAGCAACACTGGGTCTGTTGGAGCGTTCTGGTGTTACTCATACCGGCTCTTCTGGTGGTCAGCATTACAGTTTATCAGCTGTTCCTTTTCATTTTTTTATAACTAGAGAGTGTTGAGAGATTTTTATCTGTAACTCTCTACACCGCAATCCATCTCGCTAGCAGCTCAGAGTTACAACGATGTCTCAGATCATCAAAATGTATCTGCTTGATGATGAATCATATTAGAGATTTGCACCGATGGAGAATTAATTTCACTTTGATTAAACATGAAACTTGTGTGTAATGTTTGCAGCTGGTTAGATATACAGTTAGATATGAAATCTCCGTCAGATTGTGAAGCCCGATAGATGTAACCGGGCACCGCCGGCGCAAGCAAAATCGATTTGTATGTATCTTAAAACGAATTGTCTCATTTTCACACTGCTATCGGATAACTGGCTGTGATCTGCCAGCGCCGTGTAACGGCTGGTGTGGATTTGAAATTAGGCCACAGCTGTCCCAGAGAACCTTATCGTGCCTCCATATTCGTGTTTCTCGCAGAACGGGATAACCTTTCCGTCCCTTGGGGGGTGGTGGGGCAAGACAGAACGGCTGGGACCATCTGACACCGGATCACTCGGGTGGAATTTGGGGAATGGCGCTGTCCCTCCGCCGTGCCTGCCCCACCGGGTAGGTGTCATCTCTGAATTGTGTTTATTTGTTGGCACCCTGTCGGGAAAACCTTCCCATCAGCTGCATGTTAATCTTGTCAGTAAATGTTGTCTTCAAACCGCCGCCTCAAGCACATGACAACGAACTCCTCATCATCCTCCCATCCTCTCTTTCTGATATTGTCCCAGATAAATACACATAAACGTGTCGCCCAGCGTGGGTTTGGTGACATGTGGTGGCGGTGGAGGTGGTGGTAGACGGCACTAAAAAGGCTCCAGTGATGAAAAACCTCCAGGGAAGCCATCTTCTGTTTCACACCGGGCAGAATTTATGAGCTCAGCACTCAGCATCTCTGCTCTCCTGCTGAGATGTGGAAAGAGTTTCAGAGAAAGACATGTAGAAAGAGAGAGAGAAGAGGAGATAGAGATGTAGAGGAGCAGGAGGTGGTAGAGAGAGATGGAGAGAGTGACAGGATATGTAGATGAGAGTTTGAGAGGTAAAAGTGAAAAGAAGAGCTGAGTGACCGGAGATACTAAACAGGTTTGTTAGCCAAGACAAAGTTAGCCACATCAGACTTATGAATTCTCTTGTTTCCCAACTGATTAACATTTGTTGCCAGGAATAAATGTTGGTTTTGGAAGTTTCTGCAAACCACCGATATGTTAAAGCTGCAGTAGGCAGTATATTATTTGGCATCATTGGGCAAAAGTTCGATAATAACCTTTCAGCATATTGTAATTCAAGTGTTCTGAGAGACTTCTGCTCCTCCTCATGTCTGTTTTCAGGCTTCAGAACGTCTAGCCCGTGACGGGAGCCTTTGACCAATCACAGGTCATTTCAGAGAGAGAGAGCATTCCTATTGGCTGTGCTCCAGTCATGTAACCAGAGCTTGATGTCCTTCACCGGATTTCACAATGGCGGCTGCGTCACAAACTTTCTCCTTTTACAGCTAAACAGTACACTACAAGATGATTCTGAAAACATCTGAGGAGAGAAATAGGCATTAACGTAACAGAATATTGATTCATATTTCATCAGCGCTGCCTAGTTTGACCGTTTAGTCGGAGTTCACGAGTGATTGACAGCTGCTCAGAGACAGCAAGGCTCCAGATCAGCTCTGATTGGTTGTTTTCCTTGGTCTGTGAAATCTTGCAGATGCCATTTGGAGCACCAGAGGACACCGGAGGACTTCCTGTCTCATGCACTACTGTCAGGATGACCATTTTATAAAAGTAACTTTTAGTCATATATGCTCCTACTTCACCTTTAAGGAGTACCAGATCCTTTTAGTGACAAGCTGGTCCTCCGAATTCTGCTGATGTTTTCTTATGGCGTTTTTATTTGAACACAAACTGTGATATTCCCTCTAACCATAACCAAGTAATTTTGTTGCCTAAACCTAACCAATCGTTTCACAATGTTAACCACGTGGCATTGCGCATTTTTGCAAGCATGATACGAGGCTAATATGACATGTATTTTTGGTTCAACGGTTTGCAGAAACGTACGATGCCAACATTTCTTCTGGCGACTGGGTTGCTCTACTACATCCCCGACCTCAACCACTCACACACCATTTAATGGAAACTGTTTGCCACATAAGTGCAAATCATCTGAACCTCATTACATGTTTTTCCTACATATTTGAAAGTCGTGTTTTTGCCCAAGTCTGTCAGACAGCCGCCATATAAAGCCTTCAAAGAAAGATGGATTCATACAAGAAAAAAAATAACCTCCACCATCCATCACCAAGTTTGTTTACTTGGTGACGAGATCAATATTTTGCAGGCGACCCCGGTGGAAAGTTGGATGTACCCCGACTGAGCGTCGAGCCACGTTGACAGCTCATGGAAACTGTGTCGCTCGAGCAAGTGGCTGAAGCTCCGCCAGGACGTGCGACTATGTGTTTTGTGCCGGAGATGGATGAGGGAACTGACAAAAAAAGAGCTTCACAAGCAACACCCGAGCGTGTTATCAGTCGATTCGAAACCGGGTTCATTGCGTCAAAGCGAAACTCACTCCTGCAGAGGGTTCAAGTGTCAAGGGGTCACTCTTATGCTAATTAAAATCCCAAATGTCAGCCAAGAGATCAGCCCAATTCCCCACCCCGGCGTCTCTGCCCTGTCTTCTCTCATCCTGACACCAGAACACGTCAAGGAAACTAAACCGGCAAGACTGAAATGCACAGTTTGGAGATGTGATGGGACGCCGGCGTGAGGAGTTCAGAGGGCAAAAATAACAAAGACAGTGATCACGGCCGTAAATTGTGCCGCAGACACATCAAGCTGTCTACGCACTCCTTAGGTCGAGTGTCAGCTGGTTTGGGAATGAAAACACTTAACCCCACCGTGGCTTAAAAGGTCATAACTCACAACTCTCCTCCCTCGACATGAGTTACTGCCTCTCGTTAGGGACTGGACATCCCCGTCTCTCACCTTCCTCCCCGCTGTCCCGTCTGTGTAACCAGTAGATGGATCTGTTGCCTGCCATCTCTGGGGAGGGGGAACGCTGAACAAGATACTCTTACCCAACCCACCAAAAATGTGCCACAAGTGTGCAGTGAGAGGAAGTGAAAGCAGCGGCGCTTTATTTTTACAATTCGGACACACGACGCTCTCATGCGATACGGCTGGTTAATCTCCTCGGGTGTACATTTATATTCTATTCAAGTTTGGGAATAAGGCAGCTTCCCCCCCGCCAGGTTGATGGCACTCTGCCCTGTAGACCCCCTCCACCTCTACCACCAGTGGATAGTGGTCCTTAACCCTCTCAACACCCCGACGCCGCCAGGAGCATCTCTAACCGCTTCATTTCCAACGCTTTGATTTATCTGAGGCTGAACATAACCCTCAACACGGCATCTGCTCCTTCTTTTTTGCTTTTTCAGCTCAGGATGAAATACAGAAGGCTTGAATCAACATGGACTTTAACAGTAGTGTGATGAATGAAGGATTTATAAAGCTTCGTAGATGTTTTTGTGGGGGGGGGGTAATTTGGGGATATGAAATAAATGTGCTGCCAAGGCGGTGTAATCGAACCGTGGGAGTCGCAGTGAGTACGGGGGAAGATTTATCGCCCGTACAGCAGCATGTTAGCCAGATAAAATGTTACTTGAGAGACATTAAAACCCCTGCTGTAGGTAGGAATGAACTCAGAGTGGCTGGGAGTGAGATAGTGAGGCTGATGGTACGTGTCCACAGGGGCGTTTTTTTATCGCGAGGGATCACCTCGCTTCCCAGCATTGGACGCTTGATGGGCTGCCTCTAGACACTCGGCACTAGGGGTGGGGGAAAGAAAACTATTCACCTATGTATTGCTATTTCTTAATGCCAGAATCGATGCATTTGCTTCATTTGAGTCTATGCGGAGGTTAAAGGAAGTTACCGCTTTTATTGTTGTAGTCTGAGTAACGTAACGTCATATCTATTCTGTATCCGTCAACCAAAACAAACCACAGCCGGCCACTGCTAGCCGAAATGAAAATGCAGGTGCAGGGTCGGCGTGGATACGACCTGCAGCCTCACATGTTAAATCCAGCGTTGTAAACACTACACAACCAGTAAAGGATTTAAACACTTTGGGTTTTGCAGGAAAAGCAGAGCTAGACATCACGGCTAAAGCTGCATGCTAACTCTGTCACGGACAGGAAACGTTATCGTAGCAGCGTAACGTGGCGGTCGAGCCGGCCGCCGCTCTCATCTCCGTGGTCAAACGGGCTGACGCTACGACTGTAGAGCACCCAGATACTGACATTTATGTTCTCTGCATTGAAACGGCCCCGATGGAGCTGAACATGGATGGATAAAGAGAACGGAGCTGACGGGAGAGCTAGAGACGGACTTGGAGAAGTTAGAGGAAGTAGACACGTGTGACTACGTCCGGTTTTCAAAATAAGGTGTTAACAAAGGGAACTGTATATATAAAATACATATATAGAAATAAGATTGATTGGATTATATTCACCAGAAATATAAAACATTACATGTCCCTTATAAATTAAAAAGAAAATACCACAAATTTGGGGGAAATGTCTTTATTCTTTGATTTTTGAGTTGCTGGTAAAGATGTAATCAATTATTCCTGATAATGACTGATATATTTGACTTCAGGACATCTCTGACTACATACATGCTGAAAATCAAACATTTTTACTGTACTAATTTAGATATTTTCCAAAGTAAAAGTCCCTAGAAGTGTCACTGGAATCGCGCCGCCATGCTATGAGAATGCATTGTACGGCTGCTTACATAGACAATGAATGGGGAGCGTGGAAAGCACAGAGAAAAATAAAAAAATGTGACAGAAAAAGGAAAAAATTGGAGAAAGTGTAACCAAAATAAATCCCCATCCTTCCTATCTAATGATCTCTCACACATGCATCTTATCGTATCTGTGCAGCAGCTGAAAAGCCTCCTCCTCTCCTCCTGCGGCTGATAAAACAAGTGAGCAAGGGGAGAGGATTTCTCAAAGAGATTTCATCTGTTTTTCTATCCCTCCCCGACATCCGATCGGAACCACAGCGGCGGCCTCTGGAGGCGAGCGCCCGGCCGTGTTTATTCGGCGCTGAAAAAAGGTTATCTGCAATTTATGAAGGTGCTAAGCAGAGATCTGTCATTGTGGAGGAGGAATGGGGAGGAAAGTAGCTGATGAGCGGGGAGGGAAGAGGGAGGCAGTTACGGTGCAGAGAGGTGGTGAAAAAGACAGGATGTATTGGAGGAAGAGGAGGTGGAAAAACACCGGAGGAGAGGAGTGAAAGGATGGAAGTTTAGCAAACACTGTCAACGTGAAGAAAGTTATGTGATTCAGATTGTACATCTCACTCTGGACACCGAGCAACAGTATGCAGAATGAGACGGAAAATAGCATCTATTGTACTGACTGAAAACATAGATTTTGGTCTGATATAGGCGTTACAATCTCCCCACATACACAGTATGACCACCTGTTATCAAGACTGTGATAGAGAGTTTCCAAGGTCAAGAATTAACTACTTATACCAGTGGAGAAGTAACCAAACCAACTTTAAACATTAGCTAAAGTGTCTACCTTTTCACAGCAAAGGAAAAGACAATTTAAAGCTTTGTTCTTTTACCTCTATTTGTTTTTGAGAAAGCTATTTCTGTGACTCAAATGTAATTAACCGTGTAAGAAATTTCATTCCACCACCCCAACCTCCTGCTTACATGGAATTTGGCATCATTGATTTGTCTAAGTTTGATGTTCATGTATGTTTATTAAGGGGGATTAGCTTTCTCAGTAGAATCTCAGTGAGAGCTCCTTAAACAGCAGAGCTTTTTCTGTAAAATGGTTTGCTATAAATGGTCAATTCCTTGACGCCAGAAGTGTCTTTGACTGAAATATACAACACGTCCGCCTACCGTTTGCCGTCGTCTGCCAATGACTTCCAAAGCAACACATTATGACCGTTCTGTTTAACGTTGTGAAACAGAACTGTTTGGTTATGTTTAGGAAAAGATCATGGTTTTGGTTAAAGCAAGTATGTTTGTTACGTACGGTTAAGGTGAGGACAGGTCGTCGGCCAGCAAGTTTTGTGAGAGTTTTTGCACGTTTTTGCAATTTGCAGGTTACTTTCTAGACACGACCGGCTGGGATAGGAGTCGGGCCATTATGACTCAAACTCAACTTTCACTTTCAGTCGAGCTCTGGCTAATAGCACATAGATGGAGATAGACACCAACAATCCATATATCATTCTTTTCATCTCATTGAGACAAATCTGTGGATGCCTTATAGAGCACTGCGGGCCCTTACATTCTTTATTTATCTGCTGTATATAGCATGGAGCTCTTGCTCTTCAGTCTTATATGAATATTGATCAATATCTACTGTGTTTATCACTATTTCAATGTTTTTGGGAGATTTCTGTTATTTGTAACATGATAATGTGGAAATAAATATTGTATTTTAGTGTATTTTCATCAAATTTATAGTCTCAGTTGTAGTCGAAGTGTAGGAGAAGACATTTGTCTATGGGACTTATTTTAGGCGTTCTTTCCAAAGGATAGGGCTTACAAGGATTTATACTACACCTGACTTCCTTCTTTGCTCACGTCATAATTTCTAGAGGTTGCCGTCTAACACTAAATGTAAATATGGGTCGTAATAAGCTGTTTGTTCGGTGAGGACGGCTTGGAATAGACATTTCTCTCTTTGCAATGCCTCTGTGTATCAAAGCTTGAAAGGAGGAGCAAACATTGCATGTATAATATTAGCATGCATCGTTAGATGAGCATGCACTCAATCATGTGATTTGCTGAAGTTGATCACTCACAAACATTACCGGAGAATAAGTTAATGACATATTTTCAATGTTAACATTCTATGATTATTATATATTATTGGAGATATTGGCTTTTTACTAATTATTATCATGCTCATTAGCTTTAGTGTCCCTCTGAGACTTTTTCTGTGTTGTGTACAACGTTTGCAGCGTTTCAAGTTGAGCTTTTTTTCCACTACAAACACACACACACACACAATATGCTAAGCATTCAATTAATTGATTGATGATTGAAGTTGTACTGTTGCTAGGTGACTGTCAACAATAATGGACATAGCCTAGCCTTCTCTCCCTTTCAAAAATGTCCAATAATTTGTAGTTTTCTGTATTTCAACGTCGTGATATATTACACAGAAAGAGCAAATTATCTTCCATGTTTGTCTCAATATGTTTTGTTGTGTTTTCTTCTGTGAAATCACCCTTTGCTTTATGTTTCTCCTACCTATAAAACATAAGTGAGAGCCAGTTAAGAGAATAAAATATAACCCTGTCTATTCAGACAATATGGCAACTGTCAGCTCCTGCTATACGTTGCCGCACAAAAAGTCAGTATTATCTTGTATATCTTGATATAATGTTCATGTCAAACCCACTGTGTCATTATACACATGATAGATGATGCCTACGGCGTATAAAATACCTGCCAGATATTCCACTGTATATTGTTCTGTGTATTAACGTTCGGACAGTCGGCTTTAAAGATCAGGTTTGAAAAACAAATCAGATTTTCTGGCTGCCTGCTTCCTCCTTCAACATTTCAGATTAAAGAGCGCTACCTGCTTGTCTTGGCAGCTGTGAGGCTGAACTCTTGGCCCGCAGGGGGAAAACCTGAACCTCAGAATAAAGTAAAAGGTTGGACACTGTCAGAGAAGAGAGGGCTGATGGGAGATGAGAGAGAGAGAGAGAGAGAGAGAGCTGAAAGAAAACAAAAAGAGGGGGCACCAAAGACAAAGAGAGAGAGGTGTGTGGACAGAGGGAGGTCTGTGTAATAGTTTTATTGAGTTAATCACATGAGAGTGAGACATCGGCTATGGCCAGAGGCGTCTGTCAGGGCCGCGGCGGTGATGCCGCGATGTGCTTTTTATGGCCGGTGATCCCAGACTGCAGGAACGCGGCCGAGCTCACAGCCATGAAAGAATAGAAGACTACTTCAATTGAGTTATTGGACTGAGAGGTGGAGAAAGAGAGAGGCCTTTTAACTTAATTAAACACTAATATGAAGCAGTCAGTGCCTCACCCCCCTTTCATGTGTGTGTGTGTGTGTGTGAGAGTGTGTGTGTGTGTGAGTGTGTGTGTGTGTGAGTGTGTGTGCATGGCTGGAGGTGAAGTCTTTGACAGAGAAGTTTGTGAGCGTGGACCCCCTCTGGAGTCTCCAGTACTGGCCAAGTCAGAGGTGTTATTAGATGAGGATAGAGAGATTAGTGTGTGTGTGTGTGTGTGTGTGTGTGTGTGTGTGTGTGTGTGTGGGAGTGTGTGTTTTGATAGCATTAGTCTGATAGGATTAGTCAGAGGCCACAGGGTTGTGTGTATTCGTGTAGCTGAGCCCTCAAGTCAAGAAAAAAATTGTTTTATGAGGAACATATTTTTAATATTTGACATTTTCACTTTGGCGTTTAACGACTTGATTCATCGACACATTTTAAGAGCAGAGGAGTTGCTGTAAACACCCTGACTCTCTCGTAAACAAACACACAGGCTGTATTCGACCTGCATACTATACTAGTAGTATAACCTACTATACTAGTAGTACAGTATAACCTCATACTATACTAGTAGTATAACCTCATGCTATACTAGCAGTATAACCTCATACTATACTAGTAGTATAACCTACTGTACTAGTAGTACAGTATAACCTCATACTATACTAGTAGTACAGTATAACCTCATGTTATACTACTAGTATGCCGGAGTCGCTACCTTGCCAACCGGACGGTCACGCTCACAGACCGCTATGAGCTGACTGGAGCTCTCTCTAGAGTCCTGTCTGTAGAAGAGGAGCTTTTATTTCCTTGTTGACTGATGGTCTGTTTAAATATCACAACACAAATGTCCATTATTAAATTAACGGGAACCTGTGGTTATCTGTGTTTTTGGAGTTGAAAAGCTTCACAATCGGCCGTGGGTGTAGCTCGCTGGAGAGCCGACCGGTGACGCTCACAGACCGGCTGCAAAGCTGCAGAGCAGCGAGGGAAGAGGTTGTAAACACACTAAACACGACCCCATTCAAAGGCACCACTATATACAGTCTTTCTGTCTACATTTGAGTAAGAATGGGTACAAACTGAGTAGTATGTTTCTAACCAGAAATTCATAAATGTGCCGTAAATACAGCATCAAAGTGGAGTAAGAGAGTTTTACAGGTCATCTGATCCTCTGTGTTTTATATTATGTACAGTACGTTCCCTGCTGAGTGCACCTCTGTATTATTTTGCCCTCGGCATGTTAACGCTCTGTTTTTCTCCTCTCTTGTGCATTTTTCAGTTTCATATTGCAGATTTCAGCAATTG
>CAKAOI010049688.1:44005-64729 GCA_916701655.1 Sebastiscus albofasciatus
CTCTCTCGTAAACAAACACACAGGCTGTATTCGACCTGCATGCTATACTAGTAGTACAACCTCATACTATACTAGTAGTATAACCTACTATACTAGTAGTATAACCTCATGCTATACTAGCAGTATAACCTCATACTATACTAGTAGTACAGTATAACCTCATACTATACTAGTAGTATAACCTACTATACTAGTAGTACAGTATAACCTCATACTATACTAGTAGTATAACCTCATACTATACTAGTAGTACAGTATAACCTCATACTATACTAGTAGTATAACCTCATACTATACTAGTAGTATAACCTACTATACTAGTAGTACAGTATAACCTCATACTATACTAGCAGTATAACCTCATACTATACTAGTAGTACAGTATAATCTCATGTTATACTACTAGTATGCCGGAGTTGCTACCTTGCCAACCGGACGGTCACGCTCACAGACCGCTATGAGCTGACTGGAGCTCTCTCTAGAGTCCTGTATGTAGAAGAGGAGCTTTTATTTCCTTGTTGACTGATGGTCTGTTTAAATATCACAACACAAATGTCCATTATTAAATTAACGGGAACCTGTGGTTATCTGTGTTTTTGGAGTTGAAAAGCTTCACAATCGGCCGTGGGTGTAGCTCGCTGGAGAGCTGACCAGTGACGCTCACAGACCGGCTGCAAAGCTGCAGAGCGGCGAGGGAAGAGGTTGTAAACACACTAAACACGACCCCATTCAAAGGCACCACTATATACAGTCTTTCTGTCTACATTTGAGTAAGAATGGGTACAAACTGAGTAGTATGTTTCTAACCAGAAATTCATAAATGTGCCGTAAATACAGCATCAAAGTGGAGTAAGAGAGTTTTACAGGTCATCTGATCCTCTGTGTTTTATATTATGTACAGTACGTTCCCTGCTGAGTGCACCTCTGTATTATTTTGCCCTCGGCATGTTAACGCTCTGTTTTTCTCCTCTCTTGTGCATTTTTCAGTTTCATATTGCAGATTTCAGCAATTGTATATGTAGTTATACAATATCTAACAGCTGGAAGTTGAGTTTTCAGGTCACAGGTAACTGCCAGCACGATCTGCTAACGTCTCTTTAAAGTATCACACCGGTGCTTTTGAATGTTTTAGCCCATTAGCTGCAAACCATGCAGAGTTTACGGCTGAACGTTCTGCAGACTGATAAATGTGTTTTTCCCTCCTTCCATGCAGCCGCTGGTTTTATGTTAGTACAGTTTGAGAATCAACTTCCAGAGACTTTAATGAACTGTAGATAAAAGGCAGATGATGTGAAGTGTATGCAGTAATAATAATGGGCGAACAAGTACAAAACCACTGGTATGGTCTTTTAAATTGATTGATCTGAGATGTTTTGTATTCACAACCGACAAGAGGCGATGATGAATCGGACTGTCTGTGGTTTTCTCTAAACCCTCTCAGTCACTTACCATTACCATTCACATGAAAGCATAACTTCCTGTTGTGCTCCATTCCTTGTTGAATTTGCTCAGCTAATCCTTCAGCAGAGCCGTCCCCTGCGGTTGGCTTGTCAATAGCGTGGTATTGCAATATAGAAAACTGCATCTTATTATATAAAACAGACATTGACAAACTGCATAATTTGCAGTTCAAAAAAAGGTAATAAATTGCAATATATCTTATTGCAAAATGTTTAAAATTGCAATAAGATTCTATTTTGACTTAAAGAGACTGTTTGTAACTTCTTAAACGTATAAATCAATCCGGGTCGGTGTCCCATGCACGCTTGCATGTGGCTATGCTGTTCAGACTCAGACTCCAACACAAACTACACGGAAGCACCAAAACCTCTTGGTTGTATCCAGTGAAGCCCGTCTGTTAAACAGTGTTGGCCGCGGTCGGAGGACGCGGGGGAGACCGTAACTTTGGTCTCCAGGACCGGAGTCTCTGCTGTACCCTGATCCTCTGCTCCTCTACCTCCCTCCACTCACACACCGCACTCGCTCTTTCGCTCCACTCTCACATGCATGCTGCTCACTCCACACTGCAGAAGAGTTAGTTTAGCTCTGAGAATATCTAGTGAATGTTCAGTGGACGTTTGTGCAGAAATAACTGCTGCAGCTCCTCCAGACCAACAGAGGTTTCCCGTGTCTTGTGAAGTGACGGGGCTCCGCAGAGAGAAACGTTATCGTCTCCGACCAAAACTCCGATGTCTCCCCTGTTCCTCCGGCCGCGGTCGGGAGGCTGAAGCAGGAAAAGCCAACACTAGGATCAGCATTGATTCATGGAGAGACCTTGGTCTGGTCAGCAAACATTACTGCCAAGCAGCTGAAATATAGAGTGATATTGTGCTTTTAGCTGACGTGTGTCTCCTCACTGTGTTGACCGATGCTCGTTCATGTCTATGTAGAGCGAACACAAGCGCCAGCAACAGGACGCTGACTTTCGTTGATTTAACGGCCACAGGTGTCGCTGTTAATAAGACATTTCTGATTCTTACAAACAGTCCCTTTAAGTGTGGTGATAATATCATATCATGGGGCCTCTGGTGATTCCCACCTCTAGTGGAAAAGGGGGTAACAGCTCCTGTCTCACAGCTCAATCATGAGCGGTCTTCACAGTGTTTTTCAATATGTAATCGTATATCACTTTGTCTGTCATTACATGAAAGGAACGCTGTTTACATCAACTTCTCTTAAATCTCCCCAGATTAGCCAGATGCCAGACGGCTGTGTGGTGGTCTGGACTGAAGCAGCAGGTTGTGTTTGGACTGATGCTGCTCGGTTGATTGGTCAGTGTGTGTGTGTCTGTGTGTGAGTGTGTGTGTGTGTGTGTTACTGGCAGGAGGTCCAGTTATTGACAGAGGGATTACGGCGAGCTCGGAGTTCAAGCCTCTGCGCTGACAGACAACTCGCCCCAGAGAGTCGACACACACTCTGGAGACGCACTCGGCCCGCGCCCTCACCTGACCCGATGTGTGTGTTTTTATCACGTCGATGACTGCGGGGCTGTCTTTATCAACTTTATCAATCCCAGAATTTCTCTGTCATTTTATGGGGTGTTTTTCAGGCTTATATGATATAAAAATTAAAAAACAATCTGGAGAAATCCCTCTCTAAAGTCTCTAAACTTAACAAGAGAAGCCTGTGGGATTGTCTGAATGAGTTTGAGTTGGGCTTGGTTGAAAAATGCATTACCGGTCCCATAAAGAGATCTTTAGAAAACGACCACAAAAAGTGAAGCCGTGCACTCACAGACATATAAAAACATGTGTGTACACCACAGCGATATATCCCATATATGAGTTAAAGCAGTGAAATTTGGAGCAATGCTTCACTACGAAACAAAATACTGCAATGTTTATCCCCTAAATGAGATGATTGACAGCTCACTATTCTTTCTGGGTGGTCTCCGGTGGTGGTGGTGGAGGTGGGGGGGTTGACAGGCTCTATGTTACCCTCTCAGCTATTTTTCATCCCTCGTTTTTTCCCCACAAAAACACTTTAAAGGGAATAGCCACATTACGCAGGTCATGTGTCGGTTCCTCGGCCCCAAAGGCCGTTCTGACATGTTAGACACAGAATCTCTAACTCCCTTAAAGAGACACTCGGCCCTCTTTAAATGACCTCACACTCTCTTTCCCGAACCCGTTAGTGAAGAATATTTCAAACATTTAGACACTGAAATTACTTCAACATACTTTAATATCACGTTCATTTGGCTTTGTAACAGGTTTTATGGGATGATTGCATATTAGACTTCAGGTCCCTGATTATTTGGGATTCATGATGGTTGTGAAAATTACCTGAAGAAGCCTGGTTCTGTTGTGGCTCACAATATGGCAACAGCAAAAGTGTTTTATAAGCTGAACTCTTGTAAAAATGGGTGTGAATGGTTTAGCTGCACGGGAAAACTAAGGACTTACTAGGGAATACTTGGAATATCCATTTTCTCCACCCAGCCGCGTCCGTGTAGTTAGAAAATGCTGGATGTGCACTGACAGGCGAAAACTTGCTGCACGGAAGGGCCGTGTCTGATGTAGACTTAGGTACCCATTTCTGGCGTATCAGCGGCATGTTATCAATACAAAGTCAGACGACGGATGCTAGAAAATGTCTGCTCCGAGTCGCAGCTCAGAGTAGCAGGTGTCAGGGTAGAAGCCTGCAGCATCGCAGCGAAAGCTGGACCAGAGAGGCCAGACACACGGCCACCCGACGGTAAAGAACGGTCGTCTTTTCTTGTAAAATGTCTGGTGTAATCGGTAACACCGGTGTTGTCACGAGTTTATTAACCGGTGGGAAAATGTCCTCACCGTCACATCCCTGGTCTGCTCGTGTGACGTCACTTTGGCCACACGGACACTCGCGACCCTCGTGGATGTGGCGGGCATAAATCAGACTTTACGCTGTAGCCTACATGTCAAGGGCAGACAGTGTGTTGTTAGCTGTGGTATTGAAGAGTAAGATATTTACATGCTGTTTAATGTGCTGAAGCTAATTAGATATCTAACCTGCAAACTGATGTTAGCGGTGCACTTTTCTGTTGTTTGGAAGCTTGTTCAACAAGTTGTTTGTTGAGTTGAGTTAGATAAGGAGGCTGTAGCTAATGTTATTCACAGTCTGTGGCTCTTATGTTGTGTAGCAGCGATCTGGATCGATATATCATTAATGCAAAGTGAAAACATCAATCCATATCGTCATCTTAAAGATGCACCTTTATTTTGAAATTCCCAATGGCACGTTTGTGTCACCAATTTCAGTCCAAGCTCACCTCCTTCCTCCAGAGTAAAATCAAAATCATCTCGTGGCAGACTTTGTGATATCTGCAAATATCATATTGTTGTCCAAAGAATCAGTATAATATTGTATCATGATGAAACTCCTGATGAAGTCATTATCATAATGAAGGAGCCATCATGGTGTCCAGTTGAGGCTTTTTTATTTTATGCATCTTCGCCTCAGTTTGTGTTGAACCAGTTCCACACATTCACCTCGGCTGTAGTCGCTGAGAGAGGAGAGCGTTGACCTTCATCATCCTGGCAACCGTCCCATCTCAAGCTAATAACCATATCCTTGCTAGAGGCTTAAAACAGTCATTGACCTTCTGCCCTCTAAGTGTCGTACCTCATCCAGATGGAGGGTTTTACCACCGGCCAGACTTCACAGACATTCTTCACATTGTTTCTCATTCTGTCTGATTATTCCTTGTTTCCTCTCGCTGGGTCGGTCCACGCTAGTTTTGACACCTTGATCCAATGTTAGACCAAACACTGAGTGATGGGTATGGACCACTGATCAGGTCTGTGTTAGAGCTCTGGAGGATGTTGGGGGTCAACAGAGTGGATGGACCTCCCCACTGAAACCAGTAATTGGCTGTGTGTTTGGGTTTGAGTGTCGTCTGTAGAGAAACAAAGAGTGAAGCAGTGGTTTGATTTTTATAGACAGGTGTTTTAAATATGAAGTCACGTTTGCTTACAAAGGCAATACACTTTTTATTGTCTTTGTCACATGAAAATCGTCATCAGGCTGTTTTCATACACCGTTAATACATGAGCAAAAATTGACACGTGTTGCTGGATTTGTAGGAAAACACATGAAAAACGAGGAATAACTTTTCATAAGATACAAGCAGTTGTATGAGGATATGTTGACCATAGAATAAATAAAGAACGTAATAAATTAATTTTAAAAATCAAATAATATAGAAATAAAATAGAATAAAAATAAAATAAATAAATTATAAAATAATTATTAAATTATGTCCCCAACACTAGGTAATGTGTGTTAAAAATAATAAATAAAATAAATTCCCCAATACGAGGTCATATGTGCGTTAAAAATAATCATTAAAATAAAATAAAATAATACAATAGAAAAATAAAATAGAATAAAATAATAATAAAAAATAAATTCCCCAACACTGGATAATGTGTGTTAAAAATAAGAAATTAAATAAATAATTAAATAATGAATAAATAAGTAAATAAATTCCTCGATACTAGGTAATGTATGCGTTAAAATAAGAATTAAAATAAAATAAAATAATATAATACAAAAATTAAATAGAATAAAATAAAACAAATAATAATAATAAAAATATTCCCCAACACTAGATAATATGTGTAGGTCTTCTTACGTTCTTTCAAAGTGATGCATTATATCTGTGCAAGAAAATGTGGAAACACTCAACCTTTTAACAATGACTGTAACAACAATTATAGCCCAAAGTTTCCAATAAAACTTTATGTTTCAGGTCTTTTGGTCTTTCTGGACTTTTTATCTTTAGACGTGACTTCACTGATTTACATTTCGTGCTCAAAACTGACAGATAAACCAGCTGTGAGCTGAACTCAGATGTGTTTGTGCCAGTTTTCCTAATGAAGACGACACTGTCGCCCGTATTTATTTCCATAAAAAGCATCATTTTAAATACTAATGATCCAAACTAGCGTGCTTCCATCTTGACTCATACACTTTAAACCACACTGCTCAAAAAGCTTGCGTACTTTTTAGAAATAATTTAGTGGAAGATTTACGATACCGTCAGATCTTGGATGAAACACTCAGACGTGTGTTTTGATGTGTGTGTGTGTGCAGAATATTTATGACGTGTGCCTCCAGATTTGTGGAATTACATAAAGTAAGTCGACTTTGCAGGTCAATTGTGCTGTTAGTGTTTATGGATTTTCACAGGAAATACCGTAAAAGTAAATGTTTCGTAGGAAAATGTGAGCTGAAGCTCTCGAGCAGTGACGGTCTGACCGTCTCTGCCAGTGGTTGGACGATTACTCACGAAGGAATAGTTTCTGTCCGTGGTTCTCTTTGCTGTATGGATTAAGTTAGTGTTTTTCTCACACAGGAAATTGCATGTCTGTCAGGAGGATTGTGGGTCAGCGTCCTGCTCGTAAATCACGGCTCTAACGGTGACCACGCAGTAACTCCGTGTTACATAAAATGGATCAACGTGTTAGTTCTCAGCAAATTGTGCCACAACATGTTTTCATTACTGAATGCTGATTCGGTTTACAAATTAACTTTTTAATGAGCTCTCGTTAGACTCTCATTGGATTTTCTTCTTAATGCACAAACGTTTATTGGCCTTTAACGTCCCATTGTTCCCCAAAAAACCCAACATAATAACACAGATTAAACCTTCAGCAAACATCCAGCCATTTTATCGTCGAGCCAACAACCACCCTGTAAATCGGAGCGAGAGCGCTCGTTGTTAAAGTGTTTCTGGAGCAGAAAGAATCGGCTCCATTTTTTCGTTATTTATTTTTTTGTGTTTAATTGGACAAATGAATAGCATTCCAGCCGGGGAGCATAGTGGCATTATTGTTCTCGGAGAATAAACACAGAAAGGGTCCTGCGTGGACTATAAAACCCCCAGAATAAACAGCTCTCTCAAAGCCCAGTATTGAATGTCTGTTTATGACTTGTAATATGAAGTGCAGAGCTCTAAAATCACTAATTACATCAGCTATGTGGATTTCTGCGGAGAGCTCTTAAAAGGGGTATTGGTGTGTGTGTGTGTGTGTGTGTGTGTGTGTGTGTGTGTGTGTGTGTGTGTGTGTGTGTGTGTGTGTGTGTGGAGGTTTGCATAAGATGTCTAATGTGTTTTTGGCAGCCTCATGCCTAAGCGAATATTTAGTCTATTCTACGCTTTAGGTCCATTTGCTCGGTCTTAACTTTATTCCTGCTGCAGTATTACGAGCCGGCGTGTGTTGCACATATGTGCACGTGTATAAATGTGTGTGTGTGTGTGTGGCTTCATAACAGCCCACAGAGGGCTGACCTCGGTGCAGCGCGGGAGGAAAAAAATAGTTTCCTCTCCCCTGATCTCGGCAGACTCTGGTTATTAAAACATGTTTCCCTCTTCCGCTGAGATGAGAGGAGGTGAGCTGCCGACCCCCTCAACACGTGCGGTGACGACTTTTTCAGCCACCATTAATAAAAAAAAAAAAAAACCCTGACATGGAAAAGAACAGTTATATATGAATAGATAAAGTAGGTTTTTTTTATTGATCAACTTGATAGATTTATTGTTGGATTGGTTGCACTTCTGGGAGTTGCAACCAAGACTTTAAGATCATAACACTCCCAAATACTCAGATTTGACTCAGACTTTTGACTTTATCACCAAAATGAAATGAACTAGAGCTATCAATCGATTAAAATATTTAATCGCAATTAATCACATGATTGTCCATAGTTAATTGTGATTAATCGCAAATTAGATTTGTGTAGTATTTATTCCTCTTATCAACATAGGAGTGGACAAATATGCTGCTTTATGCAAATGTATGTATATATTTATTATTGTAAATCAATTAACACCACAAAACAATGACAGATATTGTCCAGAAACCCTCACAGGTACTGCATTTAGCATAAAACAATATGCTCCAATCATAACATGGCAAACTGCAGCCCAACAGGCAACAACAGCTGGCAGTGAGTCAGTGTGCTGACTTGACTATGACTTGCCCCAAACTGCATGTGATGATCATAAAGTGGGCATGTCTGTAAAGGGGAGACTCGTGGGTACCCATAGAACCCATTCACACATCTGGAGGTCAGAGGTCAAGGGACCCCTTTGAAAATGGCCATGACAGTTTTTCCTCGCCAAAATTTAGCGTAAGTTCGAAGTGTTATTTAACCTCCTTCATGACAAGCTAGTATGACATGGTTGGTACTGATGGATTCATCAGGTTTACTAGTTTTATTTTGCGATATGCTGAGTATTGCGATAAGATATATTGCGATTTATTACCTTTCTTAAACTGCAAATTATGCAGTTTGTCAACATCTGTTTTATCGAATAAGATCCAGATTTCACTCTGTTCATCTCAGAGTTTTTATTCACATATCTGGAGGTCAGAGGTCAAGGGACCCCTTAGGAAATGGCCATGCCAGTTTTTCCTCATCAAAATTTAGCGCAAGTTTGGTTATTTAACCTCCTTTGCAACAAGCTAGTATGACATACCAATGGTTTCCTTAGGTTTTCTAGTTTCATATGATACCAGTATCTTCACTCTAGCTTTAAAATTGAGCCTGTTACAACCTATGAAAGACGGGATAGAGGTGGGATTTTTAAGAGGTTAATTAAAATTCGATTCAGCGTTTTGGAGAATCGATACAGTATCGCAAAACATAATATTGTGATACTCATATCGATATTTTCTTACACCCCTTCATTTTTACCCCTGCAAAATAAGCAACTTCAACTTCAAGTCCTCAGATTTCAACGAGGAGGATTTTACTAGAAACCCCCTGCGTCTGCGTTCATCTTTAAGAGAAACTACCTGCTGCTATAAAAGTGCGATCACACAAACAAACATCAAGGAATGAAGTGTGAAAAGTCTGAGGACGGCTGAGGGCTGGAAAAAAAGCAAAAAAAGAAGCCAAGTGAACGCAGAGAAAGGAAACATTCATGGCTGTGTGTGTGTGTGTGCAGCTATGCAGTTCAGTTCGTGGCCAGTCAGCTCTGTTGGCCGGCACTGCGTGCACCATCACCTCATCACTCAGCGGCCTGCCTGGACACCCAGCAGCCGCCGCCCTGCCACTGCCGCTACCGCCGCTGCAGCCACATTACGACTGCGTCTCGTCAGAACGACCCGCCACCTCATATCTCAGCGCACGTACGGGCTCATTCATGAGTGCTGGACACAGATTTAACACAAGGCCCGTCGCTGGGATGACTGGTGGCCTGGCGGGCTGATGGACGGCCTGTCTGTCGGTCGGAGCTGTTCTGCTGTCTGATTGGACGCCGTACCGCCGGCGCTGAGGTCATCGCAGACAGACGGAGCTGCTGGGAAGTATTCCTGGACGTTTTTGAAGAGCCAGTTGGCTGCTTTGATTCAATATATTTTAAGGGTTAGAGGAAATGTGTTGCTCCTGCCACATAGGAAGATGTATTACTTGAGAAAACATGAAGATTAAATCACATCACAAGGTTTTCTCACAGTGAAACGCCAATAGATTTAAAGGCAAATTATAATTTGCATAAATTGCAAATAAATAATTCTGAAAGTTTAAATCTAGTATTTCTAACCAGCAGCTTTCAGTGGTCAATATTAAATAAATAATGGACAGGCTGTTATGACCCGGCTCCTCTTGTGTTAAAGAGTTTCAGTGTAAACTGTTCAGCAGAGCGATAGCGCCGCTGTAACAGGAGGCCTGTCACTGCCAACAACATCTATCTCAAGTACGGGTCGGGTCATACTCATTTATAGCTCGGATCACATTCACCGGCCACCAAATCAAGTCAGCAGCTCCGAGTCGATCGTATCCTGCAGTATATAATGTCACGCAGACCGTATGATGACAGACTATAGCAGCGCAGACCACAAAGTAACACTATCTCCTGTCCATCAACATGGCATGCTAATACGCTGTAGCTCTGCTGCCTGGAGCTCCTTCCAGGGACAAAATATCCTCAGTCACACAGGAAGTGTTTTACTTGTTTGGAATAAACAACATAAGATTATAAGAGCAGTAATGGTTGAACATGAAGACGAGAGCACCACCTACTAAAACCTAAACTTTATAGGTAATTCAAGTAAAAGACGGGGTGCTGCTTTGACCAACACACATGTTGGCTGTAGGAAAACGTGGTCCGAAGCCAATCAACACTAAAAGCACTAGTAATGCCTCCATGTTTGGATATCAGTGCAGAGACGACAACCTCTGACCTCTGACCCCTTGACCCTTCACCCTCAATATCTCTGACTTGTGGCCGGCAGCCAGCAGCCGGACTCTAGACCATTATGGGCTGAGCGCTGCAGCAGGTGGCAGGAGGCGTGTAAGCTCCGAACATGGAGCAGGGATCTGAGGCCAGATACCAAAGGGGGGCCGTCTGGAGCCAGTTTAAGAAAAGACAAGACTGCCATCTAGTGACTCAAAGGCAGACTGCTCAGTGTCCTGACCTGCTTATTACTACAGTATGCATTTCAGTAATATCTTTCTAATATCTTTGTTTTTTTTTGTTTCCAGCAACACATTATAAAAACAAATAAAGTAATAGGTACATATAATAGCAGATAGTAAAAAATAAAAATAAAATACAAATAAAATGGAAATAATAATATTATTATTATTATTATTATTATTATTATTATTATTATTAATAATAATAATGTTATTATTTCCATTATTCTTATTTATTATTATTATTATTATCAATAATAATAATAATTTATTATTATTAATAATAATAATAATTTATTATTATTATTAGTAATAATAATAAATAATATCTAATATTTTTTTATTTATTTTGTATTATTATTATTAGTAATAATAATAATAATGTTATTGTTTCTATTTATATATATATTCATAACAAATTAAAAATGAAAAATTTTCCAGTGATATTTCTTTTTTTTAAATCATGCATTTTATTGTTTATTGTTGTGCCTTAAGAAAAATAACTACAATAACCTAAACCACAACAAATAAAATAATATGTACATATAATAACAGATAGTAAATTGAAAAACAAAGTATTCAAAAACAAGGGAGGAGAAAAAAATGATGATAATAATAAAAGATAATAATGATAAGTCAAAATAAAATATATAATAATAATAAAATATAAATAAAAAATATATAAGAAATAAATAAGAAATATAAAAAATATATAAGAAATAAAAAAAGTAAAAATATAATTATAATAATTCCTTTGATATCTTTTAAATCACTTTAAAAATAAAATTGAACTTTAAAAATAACTTTTTGTTAATTTAAGATCATCATTTTATGTCTCATTTTAATGTTTATTGCTTTTATTTTTTATATTACTTTTGGATATTTTATTTCCATTTTAATTTGTATTGTTGTAAACAACAAACAAAGCGGTGATTGCCGACTATTTTCACATTTTTTTTACTCGTAGGTTTGCTTTCCTCACTTCCGTTTCTCTTCTTGTGCACTGATTGGTTAGAGCTGTACAGCCAATCAGAGGGATTTCTCTCACTGACGAGCTCCGCCGCCGATTCAACATGCTGAATCGGACGAAAAAACTCAGGCACTGTCCGACTAGCACCGACGGTGCGGGACACACCGAGAAAACTAGACCAACAGATGCTCACCGACGGGCGACCGTTGACTTGGTGTGTCAGGACCTTTAAACACAATAAAGTCAGGACAGATGAGTGAAGTGAGAGAGACGTTGACGTTTCATTTACGTTGTTAAAAACCAAACACACCCTGAAAATATTGCTGTGGGATTTTCATATTCAGATTTGACCTCAGCCATTTAAAAATACTGAACTATATCTCGATGTGTAACTTCACTTTAAGTTCAGTGAAATGTCACATACATGTTTGGCTCACACTCAGATCTCTTTCCCCCTTTAAATCACACTTTGTGATGATTAATCTAAACTGTTGTTGGGTGCTAATACGCTGTCAGAGCTGTGTGAGTGTGTCAGAGTGCGGTCTGGGATTTTCCTGAAGAATTTTTAATTTTGGTAGGTGTGACATTTACAGCCTGGAGACCCAAACCAGCCCCATAAAGAGCTGCTGGCCCCTTTTCTTTTTTTAACAACCCTGTAAATACAGAGTTAATTTGTTTTCTGTCCGCCGTGAGATTAAAACGTGAACGCTGAGCGAGAGGTGTTTTAAAGGGTTCGTTTCATTATTCCAGAGCGCCCCACGGTCAGGAAATAAACACACTTGTGGAAAATGAAGTGTCTGATGTGGGTGTGAAACTTTTCTAAAAGGCCGGGCACCTTCGAGGACGCATTTCTCCCCCGCTATGAAATATGTTTACCACATCTACCCGGCCTCGGGACGATAAATCCAGCCAAAGTTACAACGGCTGTAAAGTCGAGCTGCATCTCCTTGATTTCAGGGGTGGACGGCGGCAGCGAGGCCAGCAGGGGTCAGGGGAGGTTTAGCTCTGTGGGACAGTGTGGTCACACCCTGGTGGTCTGGAGCTCAGGTAGTCTAACAAAATAAATAAATAAATGAATAAATAAATGAATGAATTAACAAATATATTAACTAATTAATTAATTAATTAATTAACAAATAAATAAATTTATAAATGAACAAATATATAAATTTATTAATTAATTAACAAATAAATAAATAAATTACTTGATAAATTGATATTTCTGTTTTAATTTGCTTCTTTATTTATTTACCTTTTTTTTTTTATTAATTCCACTATTTATTTACTTCCCTATTTAATTTTCCCATTTATTTATTTATTTAAAAATAAATACATAAAAAATAATGTAACATAAATTGATATTTGTTTTGCTTTATTTATTTACTTTTTTATTTATTTCCCTGTTTAATTACTTTCCTATTTAATTTTCCCATTTATTTATTTAAAAGTAAATACATAAAAAATAATGTAACATAAATTGATATTTGTTTTGCTTCTTTATTTATTTACCTTTTTATTAATGTCCCTATTTATTTACTTCCGTATTTAATTTTCCCATTTATTTAAAAATAAATACATAAAATAATGTAACATATATTGATATTTATTTTGCTTCTTTATTTACCTTTTTATTTATTTACCTATTTATTTACTTTCCTATTTAATTATTTATCTAAAAATAAATACATAAAAAATAATCTATTTTAATTTGCTTCTTTATTTATTTTCATTTTTATTAATTCCCCTATTTAATTTTCCCATGTATTTATTTATTTAAAAATAAATCAATTCTTAAAAAATAATGGGACATAAATAGACAGGAAATAAACACACTAGTGGACGACAAAGTGTCTGATGTGGGTGAGTAACTTTTCTAAAAGGCCGGGCACCTTCTCCCCCGCTATGAAATATGTTTACCACATCTGCCCGGCCTCGGGACGATAAATCCAGCCAAAGTTACAACGGCTGTAAAGTCGAGCTGCATCTCCCTGATTTCAGTGGTGGACGGCGGCAGCGAGGCCAGCGGGGATCAGGGGAGGTTGTTTCTCAGTGACTCGTCACACCCAGGTGGTCTGGAGCTCAGGTAGTCTGACAGGTTTCAAAACCCCCTGCCATGTCCAAACCATCGTTCTCCTGGTTTGGCTCCGGGCCTGAATCGCTCCCTTTGGGCTTGTAGGAGAGAAAGCAGCTTAAATCATACCTGTCCTGTGTGTGTGGTGATCATGGAGGCAGTGCTGCATCTATTTAAGGCTTAAACCGTATATGAATGTATTTTATAGAGCTGCAGAGGGAACCGCTGTAGAAACACTACATTTCTCTCTGCAGTGGAGGATTTATTTGTTTTGAAAGCCCCCCAATAAAACCTCAAGTACTGTGAGAAAAAGTCCGAGCGTTTATTTGGGCAATGAAGCGTGCCACTGAATAACACTTCCCATCCTATCAGGATCTCATAACATAGAAAAACCAACAGTGTGAACCCGCTTTATACACAGACAGTCACAAAATGTCCATTATGATTCAAGCGATGGTCAGGATGGCTCGCTCCCTCTTCCTCCTCTTCTTCTTCTTCTCCGCCAGTTGGCCCGTGGCGTCGGCGAAGAACATCACGTCCTCTTTGTTCTCGATCTCCCGCTGGAGGAACTGGAGCGCCGCGCTGTTGAAGCCCATCACGTCCTGGGACGCAAAGAAAGAAAGAAAGAAATAGGTGTGATGAGAATGAGAACAGCCTTTTCTCTGTGACAGAATCCTCTTCTCCAGATGTTCACTTACTCTGATTTCCCGCACTTTTGAGACGGTATTGGTCCGCAGCTCGTCTATGACCGACAGCAGCATGTGGTTACTGGAGATGTGACCAAAATGGATCCTAGAAGGAAACCAACAACAATATCAGCAAGATACTCTACATTTACAGTTAGATGTTGCTCTACCACCTCTGGAAAACAACTGGACACGCTACTGATTCTTCAAATTATTCACAAAACCATATATCTCTCTAATTAAACTGTCGTTTTATGGCTGTCAGCAGGGTCTGAAATTAATTTTTCTCACTTCCTGCCACAGTTGCAGGCTTTTTTGTCTTCCACTCAGAAGTTTATCTGCCACTTTTGAAATCTACCTCCTTCAAACAACTGTATTTATTCAAGTTTCTCACCCAATACTCATTTTTACTGATTAGAGATTGAACGCATCATACTGTAACTCAATGGAACCTCCTACCGGATGCTAACAGCTAACATTAATTAGCTCTCCTTCTGCCAATTTCAACACGGATTTGTTGTTAACAGTGTCGCATTATGAGGTGAAAAAATAGGGTGCATCCCCTCAGGTTTATTAGTAGCGCCATACGTTTGAGCGTTTTTTTCTCTCCTTCGTGGCTCCGGTCCCAAATAAACTGAAACATGATACGGCGTGCGTATGACGTTACGTCATTGTGCACGCGTAACGGTCGGAAAGCAACCCAATTCTCGATTATTTAATAGTAAAAGAGGCTTCTTTTTCTTTCTCACACCATCAAATTTCTCAACTAAAATTATTAATTTATTATTTTTAAATAATTTAATTTGAAAGATTTTTTTTTAATATGTTTACATTTGCAAAAAAAATAATCCATACAGGGAGAAGAGGTTTTATTATTATTTCTTTTAGTTTTTGTACAATGATCTGAAAATACGATAACTGTACTCTCTCACACACCACACACTGTTGGCAGTGCATGTAATTAGCTTTTAGGCGTCATGCTATCTGAATGAGCGATGTTTAAAAGTGCATAGAAATGAGATCCAAGATACATACCGGTACTAAACTTTTAAATTCACATATGCACGTTTATGGCAACAGAAGATTTTCTCAGCTCATCCTGTTTCCTGCTGCCAGATCTCTGAATTATTTGACTCAAATATTTAATTTAACCACCAAAACCTAATTTCTTACTTGAGGAGGAAGAAAAGGCAGCGGCAGACCAGCTCCACCTCCAGGCCCTGCTGGATGTAGCTGTTGAACAGCGTCAGCAGCTCGGGGACGTAAGGGAACGGTAAGACCAGCAGAGAAACCTCCAGCTCACTGAGGAACACAAAAACACACCGATTCAGTTTATATGCACCGAGCACTGCAGACGGTGATTAGCTTTAGAGTCAGAGTGAAACATCAGGTGGGATTGGTCTCGTCTTACCTCGATCTGACCTTCTTTATGACGTCTAGAACGTAGTGGGACGGCTGAAAGAGGGACAAAGATAGACTTTAGTTACCTACAAACTAAAAACAACACATTTAGGTTTATAATTGATATCAGTCTTCTACTTACTGAAACGTTTCCAAAAGCCACGAGGATGGGGTTGGGTTGCGGTGGAGGAAGCTGCAAAACATCATTTATTTGATAAATCATAATCCTGACATCATAAATATGCACAAACAAAAGCTATGAAGAAGCTGAAAGAACGTTTTCCATCTTGCATCCAAAGAACAACACAACAGGATGGTTTATGCTCATTCTTCTAAGATGTGGCAACAACAGAGGGTATAAAAAGTAGGATTAGTGGATCATGACTCTACCTCGTTTCCTGATGTCTGACAAGCTAATTTATATTCTTCCAGCTTCCTGCTTTCTTCTTTGTAAAGCTCCAGAGCCTCCATGATTCGCTCTGCCTGCAGAAAGAAATCACACAACAGCAAAAACATCAACAATGAGCATAGAAACTTGCATGAATTTTTAAATAAGTATGTTTTTACCTGCACAGATAAATATGAATGCCACTAGCTTTAGCCAATCACAGAAGTATTTTAATGTCAGTGTCATTAACTATAACCTAGACTATCTAAGTATTTGCATCCAAGCAACATCCGACGTGTTAAATGCTAATGAGAATGATGTTCATGCTACAACTCACAGCTTTGACCGTCTCGACGGTCTTCTTCGCGGCTGGTGCTGCCTCTCCTTCAGTCTCTCCGGGTACCTGAAGATAAAACAAGTTAATGCCTCACTGACATCCATCCAACACAAAAGCAGAGCTGATTTTTCTTTGATATAAATAGGCAGCCCAACGTGTTTTTTCTTAATGCTGAGAATGCACCAATTACAGGACATGCCCCTAAATGTATGGAGGACGAAAGCTGCCAAAATAAATAAGAAATAAATGACTCGATAAATGAATTAACACGCCATTAAATGTACCAAAAATAGCATTAAAGATAAATGTAGGCATTAAACAATTGATAAAAATGTGGCAACATAAATGGATATTTCTGTTTAAATATTATTTATTTACCTTTGTATTAATTTCCCTATTTGTTTACTTTCCTATTTAATTTCCCCATTTATTTAATCATTAAAAAATATTCATAAAAATAATGTGAAATAAATTGATATTTATTTTTAATTTGCTTTTTTATTAATTTACCTTTGTTTAAAAATTAATAAAATAAATAAATAAAAAGCAGCAAAGTAAAACAGAAATATTAATTTATGTCCCATTTTATCAATTAATTAATGCTTACATTTATTTTTCATATTTTATGTACATTTAACAACATGTTTTTTATTGAGTCATTTATTCAATTACAGTATTTATTTTTGATTTTGGCAGTTCCGTCCTCCGTAAAAATGGAAGGATCTAGAGTTATTTTTTGTAAACAAATGTCAGCTGATAGCTCCTTATGAACTGTGTCTCGCTTGAAACAGGCCAGTGTGAAGCTGTATTATATTATTTTATTGTAGGTAATGTCTGGTGTTAAAATGTTAAAAACTGAGCGCTCACCACAGGCGCATCTCCTTTGGCCATGCTCTCCTCAAACTCTGCTTCTCGCTCCTGTAAATATGAAAACAGGGTAATTTAGAGACACAATGAAACTGTGTTTTTATTGAATATCTGTCTCTGTTGACCCCGTCCTCGTCCTCCTCACCATCTCCCGCTCCTCCTCCAGGATGATTGGCTCCCTGGTCCTCTCCCACAGACGCAGGGATTTGTCGTGGGATGACGACACAATGTGGTCGCCGTTTGGGCTGATGGTCAGACACCAGACCTCCCGATGATGGCCCTGTAAGACCAGATCAAGAGAAAGGTAAAGCTTAATATCTCTGTAGTGTCCTTTTTATAATGTTATCAGTGAATTATAATAACAATCTGAGCCTGTCAGTGGCAAAAAGCACTTTTAGTGGACGTAAATGACGGTGAGGAGTTGCCCCGATATGATTACATTACAGGCCGGTTAGCGGCTGCTGTCTGCAGCGTTCTCCCTCAATACTGGACCAGTTTAATAAATTGTTGTCTCCGTTAGTCAGTTAGACACAAAAACATGGAAAATAGGATCCATGCTTAAAAATACCGAAGCTACCCTTTAAGTAACCAGTAACTAAAGTAACTCAAATCTAATAAATGTGGTGGAGTAGAAGTATAAAGTAGCATGAAATGGAAACACTGAAACAAACACAAGTACCTCAAAATTTTTGCTGAAGTGCAATACTTGAGTAAACTTACTTTACTGCCTATCAAATGCACATGATCATGCAGAAACCGCCTAGTAACAACACAAGTGATCCATAGTTTTGGACTCTCCGTTTGATAAATGTGGTTTACAGCTGATAAATGAGGCGCGGTCAGTGTTTTATTTCAGCGTTTGAGATGTGGAGTTAGTCTGCCAGAGGACGCTTCATCTAAGCCACTGGACCGATAAATATCTAGTTCTACGGAGCGGAGCGTCACCTCCAGCGTCTGGATGTGCTCAAACTTGTCGGCGTCCCACTGTTTGATCTTCTTGTCCTTCCCCGCGGTGAAGAAAGTATGAGTCTTGGGGACAAACTGGAGGAACATGACGCTGTGGAGAGAGAGAGAGGAAGAGGGAGAGAGATAACGTCAGCCAAGTGGATAGATAAATTAGAAAATAAATCATAAGAGAGAAAGCACACGACTCAGCAGGAAACTAAGAAGAGCGGGAAGTAATCATACAGCAGGACATGAGAAAAAGACACAAAGAGAGACATCAAAAAAGATCAAAAGAAAGATGGGAAACTAAGTGAAAACACAGAAAGGAAAAATGAATTCAATAAGAAGATAAAAAGTGAGAGATGATCCGTGAGAAAGCAGATGAGATGAAAGAGCAGCTGGAGTGAAGTCACAGGGCAGTCCGAGCTAACGGGACGCGGATCAGAGTCTCTGACCACAACAGATGAGGTCACAGCTGGAAACTCAATAGACTAGAAGAATCATTTGATGACATTCCAGATGAACACAGGACAGACATTTGGTTTTGGGTCCATGATGTCGGGGCGTTACCTGTCGTCATGAGCAAACATGGAGCGGTGACAGTCGCCGAAGTCCAAACCCCAGATCTTCACGTTTCTGTCGGCGGAGCCGGTGGCGATGAGCGTGTTGTCCTGGTTAACAGAAAACAGAGAAGGTCAGAGTCAAGATGATCCGAGTCGATTCCACGAACTGATGCAATGACGGCCACGACCAAGTGGAGACCGACATCAAAGCAACATCTTATTCAACACCAAGAAACAATCAACAACCAACAATAGCTGCACTAATGTGGAAAGAGATCCTTAAGGGTTTCATGTAGAGGTTTTGACCTCTAGTCTCTATGTTGTGCGTGCATATGCTGCCATGCATCAGCAACGTAAAGGAAGACTGTTAGCAAGTAAACATGCTGGATTTAGAATACTTTAAGTGATAGACACGTTTTTTGCTGTAACTTATCATTATGAAGGAAATGTTGATTACACAGTGTGATGGCTGTAGAATAATGACAACGTCGGCGTTTAGATTGGTTCCCTGTAAGCCTTGCTTTTGGGTTTGCAAGTGTGGAAAGAAGTGCATTCAGTACATTTGTTAGAGATCAAGGATACACACAATGTAGTAAGGATGTTTGTTTACAAGAAAAGTCCACTTTGCACCTTTAAGGATGAACAGACGTGGATTTATTAATCGAATTGATTTTCGATGTGAAAACGTGAATGTCCCTCTCTAGAGCCGGTTATTTTAAGAGTAGAGTGCGTAGAGTGTGTGTGTATATGAGGGAAGTGAGTGGTGAAGCAAGAGAGGCGGCGACGGCAGTGAGGAACATTATCGACTCCAGCCCAAGCAGGAAAAGTTAACAGAGTTTGATTTGTCTTTTCAGAACTACTGTAGAAACATGGCGGACTCTGTGGAGAGGACCTGCTCCTAATACCGGCTGCCAGTAGATCCCCTGAATTGTTACACACTGGTCCTTTAACTGCCATCATCGTGCAAAATAAAGCATATAATAACATTTATTACTGAGGCCTGAAAGCAGCTGATGGTTAATAGTTTGAGAGTACTCACATGTGAGATGTCCAGACAGAGAACAGGCAGCTTGTGTCCGTACAGAGACAAGAAGAACTGCAGAGAGAGAGGGACAAATGTTCAGTTAGTCTATTAATGAAGACATTAAACACTGAATATACCATCATTATATTATTGAATACTACTGTGTAATGTTAGGTGGTGTGTACCTTCAGTGTGTCTGTGTAGAAGACCTTGACAGTGCAGTCCAGCAGAGAGACAGCCAGCAGTCGGTGGTCGGGAGAAAACTTCACACACAAAACATCTTCCTCCAACTGCAGAGTGCGCGTGTGCTTCACTGTTAACCTCCTAGAACACAAACACACACAATATTAAATATGATTCATGTCTCTCAGTCTTGTTACTGAGCATTTTGGTGCTTTAATGAGCAATTGGACAACGTGGTGACTTACTTCTGTCCCGTCCCTTCGTCCTTTATCAGCTCAAACTCCCAGAACTTCACCGTCTTATCTGCACTTCCTGTGACGATCCCCCTCTACAGGAATGACACAACAAATGAGAGAAAGCACAGAAAAGACAGCTATTTTT
>CAKAOI010049689.1:0-15084 GCA_916701655.1 Sebastiscus albofasciatus
CTAGAGCATTCAGAGGATGGATCAGACTAGAGACCTAGAGCATTCAGAGGATGGATGGATCAGACTAGAGACCTAGAGCATTCAGAGGATGGAACAAACTAGAGACCTAGAGCATTCAGAGGATGGATCAAACTAGAGACCTAGAGCATTCAGACGATGGATGGATCAGACTAGAGACCTAGAGCATTCAGAGGATGGATGATCAGACTAGAGACCTAGAGCATTCAGAGGATGGATGGATCAGACTAGAGACCTAGAGCATTCAGAGGATGGATGGCTTTCCTAGCTAGATTGACAATAAGGAGCTTTCTGAGCAGTTTACACAACAGAAGTGCAGATATTTAGCACCAAATCTGTGTAACAAACGGTATCTGTGATGAAATGTTCCATCAATTCCTCTCTCCCTTGTGTTTCTATCATTGAGTTGGATTCCTGTCTACGGGTACCACCGTTATCTGTACAGTTGTGTCTCTAGCAGGGCAACAAAGAGACGGACGCTGGGGCAACTGGGGTGAGAGATGCCAGAGGAACCACGTAAGTCAAAACACTGAGCAAATCCCACAACAGTATCAACCCAAAAATTAGCTGCAACAACTTATGAGACATAATAGAGCATGGGAATGACCATCACATACTTCTGTCATAATGTTCTAAGGCCTTATACACTAGAACAACTAGACACACAGCGCTGAGCTGCATCTCAAATTAATCTTCAGGTTCCCAGCTTTCAGATGATGTACACCACTTCTATGTGACCTCTACTGTTGACCTGCTATCTCCCCTAAAGACCCCCTGGACCCCCCTAAAGAAGACTAAAACAGGTCTATTGTGGGTCTCAGAGGGTTAAAGCCCACACCAGCAGTACTCGGAACAAAACACGCTGCCACCTTACACCATTCATTTCTGGATAGTGGAGATTATACAACAAGTAAAACCAGTCATAGTAGTTCAGAGTTCTGAAACATTACTCTGTGAGAGGAAATACTACACCTCTTAGTTCCTGTTGCTGCTAGGGATGCCACGATACCATATGAAACTAAAAAAACCGAAACGAATCCATTAATAGTAACCAGGTCAGACTAGCTGGTCGTGAAGGAGGTTAAATAACGCTCCAAACTTCCACTAAATGTTGGTGAGGAAAAACCTTCATGTCCATTTTCAAAGGGGTCCCTTGACCTCTGACCTCCAGATATGTGACTGTGTCCGAACAAATGTCCAAAAACATTCCAGAAAAAAAGTGTGAAAAATGTAAAAAAAAAAAAAAAAAAAAAAAAAAAAGTTTGAAAAACGTCCGAAAAAAAAATACAGATTCTTTACAGACATGCCCACTTTATGATCATCACATGCAGTTTGGGGCAAGTCATAGTCCAGTCAGCACACTGACACACTGACAGCTGTTGTTGCCTGTTGGGCTGCAGTTTGCCATGTTATGATGGGAGCATATTGTTATATATTAATATTAAATGAAGTACCTGTGAGGGTTTTATTAGATAAAACAGATGTTGACAAACTGCATAATTTGCAGTTGAACAAAGGTAATAAATTGCAATATATTTCACAAATGATACGAGGTAAGTACAAAAAAACATCGTATTAACAAATCTCTACAAATACAAATACATGCCAACTACCACTTTAAACTTGATGAAAGAAATACAAAGTACAATAAAAAAAGAATTAACATGTTTAAAATCACAATAAGATCGTATCGTGACTTATAGCGTGGTGATTCCCGCCCCTAGTATCTCATATCTTTATATATATATGTTGTGTAGCATGTCGTTGTAGCTCTTCATTGAAGCTCTATGATATTTACAGACTTTATTTATTACTGCATAATTCAACACAATGGAAATATTCCAGTTTGTACATCATTTTTAACACTACTGATGTAGTCGGTGTCTGTGCACGCTTTTGGTTCTCTTGTTTGCAGAAATGAATATTTTGAACAAAACACAGTCAGTAATTTTACATCCAGCTGCCGGTTCACTGTTTTTAAATCCACCCTGCTGCATGGGGGTGGGGGACGGTTATGTGGTTTGGTTTTGAATTCGTCTGCCGGTAAATGTGGGTGCATTTGACCCAGAAAGAAATTTCCCTTGTAGTTTCTAAGACTGACAGGGGGTGGCTAGTTCGCCTTAAAACATGTTCCAACATGTTTTATTGTGTTTGCGTCAACAAAACAAAAGTGCTGTTTGGTGTGTGCCGCGGGACCTTTTCGGGGAAATTTGTGGTTGGAAACGTGTAAACGGTGTACACTCAGATACAGAGAGGTGTTTTTGTTACGTCTCCAGTTTTCCCTGCTGATGAACTTCTGCATGCAAATGAAGGCACGTGTGTCAGTGCAGAAGAAGGGGTCAAACGAGCAGGTGACTAAATCTTTCACTAAAGCGTCATCTCAGAGACTCAGTTTCAATAAACACACGAGACTGGATGCATGGTTTTAGAAGGACTGGAATAAGAAACAGCAGAAGAGTAAATATTGGGGCTGGGACGATGCACCTATCTCCTGATTCGATACCATCGCGATACTTGGGTGTCGATTTGGTATGTATTGCGATTCGATACTGCCATTTATTGCAATTTTTGTTAACTTTTTTAACACTAGACCATGGTAGTCCATGAGCCACACCCCCACGATTTGGCGGTCCTGCCACTTTAGAGGGATTTTTTTTAAAGGTCTATGTCCCTAGTATTGGAAAACGCATGATAGCATTGCAGCAACGGTAGCTTTCTATGTGCTATCACTCCTTTTTTCATCCCTCCATCATTAAAACATTTCCATCTTTTTTCGCCATTTTCCACATAGATCCAGTTTAAAAGAGGGAAACCAACACACAATATCATGAAGTCATATATCGTTGCAAAGCTTAGACTATAATCTATCCTTCAGTCACATTGTCATGACACTGAGGTCAAGATAATTTGACCTTTGACCTCTAATGCTGCAATGGGGCGAATTCTGAATGCAACTCCAAACGTCCTTATAACTAACTCCATATTGATCGGCTGTGCCCATGGATAGTTCCAGCATAAAGAGCACAAAAAGATCTCTAAATTGATATATTATCGGACTAACATCAGTAACAACATTTCTTATCAGAATAAACGTAACTTTGTGCAGTTCGTATCTGATAGAATGTTCAGAACCTTGCATTGGACTCTGTTATTGGGGCCGTTTGTAAATGACTTTCTTTGCAGCAGAAACACTAAATAATACAAAAACTCAAAAAACTGTACTAAGAAATCAATTCTCTATTCATTATTTTATGTTTTCTCACTCTTACCTCATTGCCAATATAAACATGTTCCAACTGATGAGGCCCTGACTCAGTAGCAACGGGTTATATTCCAGGTGAAAATGATGTTCACTTTGTCATAAAGGCATGAAACTTGGTACGCTTGAACAGTTTGGAGCTCTGGACATTTTGAGACATGGAGCCATCGCATCAAGAATGACCATAACCAAATTATGTATTTTGCATCAGATCTCCTGTGCCAAACATGAAAACACAGAAAAGGTGATGTCTATCCCTGTGTTTGGATGGCCAACGTTTACAATGATACCATTCACAATATCATGGGTGAAAAAATAAAAAGGACTCCATCTGCATGTGGAGGGGCACCAGAACGCAGAAACATTTCTTGCATGTAGGGCAGCCTATATGGTACTGCTTCATGTTTTCTCAATTTTACGGCCACCCTAAAGACGAAAGGAGATGAAAAAAGGAGTGATAGCACATAGAAAGCTACCATTGCTGCAATGCTATCAAGCGTTTTCCAACACTAGGGACACGTGGCACGACCAACCCCCTGGCTCATGGACTACCGGGAAAATGTTGAATCTAGGGATGCTCATTTTGAAAAATGTTCTTAACCGATAACCGACCCTCGTTAACCGATTATTAACCGTTAACCGACAAGATTTGTGCTGCGTGTAGTGTCGCGGACATGCAGCCACTTTCCCAGTAAAAGTCTCCACCGCACATTTAGTTTAGTTTAGCAGGTTGTCAGCTGTGTGTCTGCCCGGAGGAACTGTAGCGAGTGTCCAACAAACAGTGTGTGTGTTTGTGCTACGTTTTGGGCTTCGTGCTCGCCGCCGCTGCAAACGAAGTCTGCGTAACTTTAGCGAGTTTCCGACAGACCGTGTGTGTGTTGGCGGTGAGTGTGAGGTTGTTGGTGGCGTTCTAGCTGTGAACGTAGGTGTAGCAGTGTGTAGACAATTCATTTGTCAGTGAATAAATGCTACTAAACCACAACTCCTCCGCTGCGCTCAAGCGAGCCGGACACCGGAGCCGACTTCCTGTATCCTGCAACTCTGGCTCTGCCTCTTAAGGTGGACTCTTAAGGTGGACCAGCTTTTCCCCTTCAAGTGACGAGTTTTTCTCAGCTTTTTAATAATTATTAATATTTCTTTTAACTGTTTTAACCGATAGCGTTAATCGGTTAAAATGCTTGATGTCGGTTAAACGGTTAATTATGGACATCCCTAGTTGAATCATACACTTCTGGGGACTTTTACTTTGGAAAATATCTAATTCAATCCAGTAAAAATGTTTGATTTTCAGCATGTATGTAGTCAGAGATGTCCTGAAGTCAAATATATCAGTCATATTATTATATATATACATTTCCCTCTTAAATTTGTGTTCTTTTTTTTCTTTCTCTTTTTTGAAATTATGCGATTAATCGTGATTAAAAATTCTAACCGATTGACAGCCCTAGTTATTTTATTTATTTGGTCTCATATATAAAAGTATTTAACGTGTTTATATTTTCAGTAACACATGCATAAAATGAAGTTGTGATTTATCAAACATAAATCTCTTCACATTGAGTGGTTTACCTCCTCAAGATGATATAAAGGTGATGTGGAAAATGGCAGTAAAAATAGTCAGTAACGTTCATTTATGCCCGATGGTTTGTCACTTTTAAAAGGTCGGTCCCCAGAAATAACCTTTAACCTTTAACTAAAAATACAGAATATCCACAATTCACCTTCCACTTCAGAGCTAAAAGCAGCATATTTGTCCACTCCCATGTTGATAAGAGTATTAAATACTTGACAAATCTCCCTTCAAGGTGCATTTTGAACAGATACAAAATGTGTAGTTTATTTATTTTTAAATATTTTAATTGTTTGACAGCCTAGTGACTATATTAGTCAGTTTTTTGGAACATGATGTAATCTTTCTGGAAAATAAATGCCATGGCATTAAATGTGGCACCATATGCAACATAACGACTCACAATTACGCATGGGGAATTTCCATAAGATGAAGTCACCAGAGACGGACATGGAAATACTACAGATATATATAAATACATATATAGTACTGCAAATGGAGTGTGTTCATTTTGTTGCAGCTTTTATAGAAAGTTAAATTACACATTTCAAAGTCTCTATCGTAGCAGGATATGAGTTATAGATGAGTGATACTACTACTACTACTATTACTACTACTACTACGCATTATACTGACTTGGTTGTGTGACTAGAAGCCGGCCGCTGCTTTGGATGTTCCTGTGGCAGGAAGTGGTGCTGGTGGTTCACCTTCTGCTCTCAGTTGTTGTTGAATGCACATTAGAGAGTGATGCTAGTTTCACTGTTTGATTGTTTTAAAGTGTACAAACCTTTCAGGGTTTAATCAGGGTTCATTGATATTCTTTATTGTTTATATTTGGTTTTATTTGCACTCTGTATATCTGCACTCCTTCCCACTTTTTACTGCAACTGCTGCACAACAGTTTCCCTCTTTATAAATAAAGTTTCATCTTTATCTTGGATCAGTCTCCAAAAAACACTTTCCTCGTACTCCCAAAACTTTGTTGACTGAATTTCTAAATAAATAATCAATAACAAGTTGCATGACAAGCTTCAATTAAGATTTTAAATAGAAACTAAACAGAACAGGAAAACGATTGAAGAAAGACAGAATATACATACACAAAAACATCATTACACGGCAGATAAAAAAATACACGTGTATACATACATATACTGTACATTTGTAGTAGTGTACACGTCACAACAATAAAAAAACAAAGATAATTTGAATAAGTTAAAGGTGCTAATGCGAGATTCTATTGCCTCTGCAGTGGCAGCGCTAATAGTGCAAACAAACGTCAACAGCGCGTTTACCTGAGGGGGAACCGAGCTGTGCTTCTGTGATGACGCTGTCCCGACCGACGGCGTTATCGGCTGTAACCGCCGTATGAGCGCAGCGCAGAGCGGCGGCCGTGAGCTAGCCAGTGGAGCAAATCAATTGCTGACTTTCTTCCATAGTCTTTTATTTAACAATTCTATCTACAGTACACCTTTGAGCCACACGAGGGAGCCTGAATGTTCGTATTGTTCTGATAATCGTAGCCTATTGATAACATTGAATCTTAATATAAAAGGCAGTGCACATTCTGATTGTTTTACTGATCCTGTTAACTCATAAACCGCCGAAATGTATTTATTTTAGGGCCGTCAAATTCAACGTTATAACACTTTAACGCAAATTGGTTTTAACGCCACTAATTTTCTCTAACGCATCTTGTGATTTTTAGGTCGTAGCGGGCTCAGTTTTAAAGCTATAGTGAAGATACTGGTATCATATGAAACTATAAAACCTGATGAATCCATCGGTACCAACCAGGTCAGACTAGCTTGTCGTGAAGTAGGTTAAATAATGCCCCAAACTTCTGTACATGCCCACTTCATGATAATCACATGCAGTTTGGTGCAAGGAAACACTAGTTTCATGAACCGAAAACTACAGACTTACAGAACTACAATTCACCTTTCACAGTTAAAAGCAGAAGTTGTGTTCTGGTAAATGAATGTGACGGACTGCATTCAGTTCTGCATTCGGTACATTCTGTATTTATTGCCACTCAATGCAACAGCTCTGCTATGTTCTTTTACAAAGTTTGTAATGTTCAGTTTTTGTTGACATCATTAGAAATGTGTAAAAAAAATAAAAAACACCTCTGATGCAGTCCAGTACTACTCCACCACCAACTATGACCTCAGTGCTAAAACATATAATTTAATTAATACCTCTATGAGAGTGTCAATAAAGGCTGAATATTATTACGCATCATAAAAGTCGACTTTATGGCAAAACAGTTGCATTAGATTATACAGGTGAACCTGATAAAGTGGCCACTGAGTGCATATATTACAGTATACAAATGCAGCCGTCTATACGTAAGAGATAATGTACAGCGACCCGGGGAATTCGCAGAAATTATTCTGTGCGGTATAACACAGGATCCACCAAACCACATTTGACACAAAAAGGATATGAAACTTAGAGAACAATGCACTATACTAGCGAACAAATGAAGTAAAGTTAAAGCCAAAGTAGGTCATATCCGTGTCAGGTGTTTAGCTGATTTTTTAACGGATGTCTTTGCTCATTTTATGCTTCCATTATCAAGTCAACAGTAGATAAATGAAACAGTAGATAAATGATATATATATATATATATTTTTTTTCATGAATATATATATATATATTCATGAAAAAAAAACGTGATAGTATAGTTTATTGAACATTTTATGAAAAAAACATAATATTATAGTATGTCGAAAATTTCATGAAAAAAACATCATGGTATAGTATGTCAAAAAGTTAATGAAAAAAACATCATGGTATAGTATGTCAAAAAGTTAATGAAAAAAACATCATAGTATCGTGTGTCAAAAAGTTAATGAAAAAAACGTCATGGTATAGTATGTCGAAAATTTCATAAAAAAAACGTCATAGTATAATTTATTGAAAATTTCATGAAAAAAACGTAATATTATAGTATGTCAAAAATGTCATGAAAACAAGTCATAGTATATTTTATTGAAAATTTCATGAAAAAACGTCATAGTATCGTGTGTCAAAAAGTTAATGAAAAAAACGTCATAGTATAATATGTCGAAAATTTCATGAAAATAACATCATAGTATAATTTATCGAAAATTTCATGAAAAAAATAATAGTATATATAGTATAGTATATGACATAGTAAGTCAAAAAACGTCATTGTATAGTATGTCGAAAATTTCATGAAAATAACATCATAGTATAATATGTAGAAAATTTCATGAAAAAAACGTCATAATATAGTTTATTGAAAATTTCATGAAAAAAACGTAAAAGTATAGTATGTCGAAAATTTTAGGAATAAAATTCATAGTGTAGTATGTCGAAACTTTCATATAAAAAGAACGTCATAGTATAGTTTGTCGTAAATTTCATGAAAAAAAAGTCATAGTATAGTATGTAAAAGAATTCATGCAAAAAATGTCATAGTAATAGTATGTCGAAAAATTCATGAAAAAAACGCCATAGTATAATATGTCAAAAAATTCATGAAAAAAACATCATAGTATAATTTATCGAAAATTTCATGAAAAAAGTAATAGTATATATAGTATAGTATATGACACAGTAAGTCAAAAAACGTCATTGTATAGTATGTAGAAAATTTCATGAAAAAACGTCATAATATAGTTTATTGAAAATTTCATGAAAAAAACGTAAAAGTATAGTATGTCGAAAATTTTAGGAATAAAATTCATAGTATAGTATGTCGAAACTTTCATATAAAAAAACCCGTCATAGTATAATATGTCAAAAAGTTCATGAAAAAAAACTCATAGTATAGTTTATTGAAATTTTCATGAAAAAAACATAACATTATAGTATGTCGAAAATTTCATGAAAAAAGGTCATAGTATATTTTGTTGAAAATTTCATGAAAAGACAGCATAGTATCGTGTGTCAAAAAGTTAATGTAAAAAAACGTCATAGTATAGTTTGTCGTAAATTTCATGAAAATAACATCATAGTATAATATGTAGAAAATTTCATGAAAAAAACGTCATAGTATCGTATGTCGAAAATTTCATAAAAAAAAACGTCATAGTATAATTTATCGAAAATTTCATGAAAAAAGTAATAGTATATATAGTATAGTATATGACATAGTAAGTCAAAAAACGTCATTGTATAGTATGTCGAAAATTTCATGAAAATAACGTAGTTTATTGAAAATTTCATGGAAAACAAGTCATAGTATAGTGTGTCGAAAATTTAAAAAAAAAAAGTCATAGTGTAGTATGTCTAAGATTTAATGAAAAAAAAGTCATAGTATGTCAAAACTTTCATATAAAAAATACGTCAAAGTATAGTATGTCGAAAATTTCATGAAAAGACGGCATAGCATCGTGTGTCAAAAAGTTAATGAAAAAAAACGTCATAGTATGTCGAAAATTTCATGGGGAAAAAAAAGTCATAGCATAGTTTGTCGTAAATTTCATGAAAAAAAAACGTCAGTTTAATTTATTGAAAATTTCATGAAAAAAACGTCATCGTATAGTTTATTGAAAATTTTATGAAAAAAAAGTAAAAGTATAGTATGTCGAAAATTTCATATAAAAAAAGTCATAATAGTTTGTCGTAAATTTCATGAAAAAAAACGTCATAGTATAGTATGTAGAAAATTTTATGGGAAAAAAAACCCTCATAGTATAGTTTGTCGAAACGTTCATGAAAAAACGTCTCAGGAGGTTGAAGGAGTATAAAAATAGTTGGCGATTAATTTAACTAATCGGTCTATTATAAAGTCACGTATTGTGCGTCTCGGAATAGAAAAGACAAAACAAAAACAACATATTTTAGAACAGGACTGAGTTTATTTCCTAAGAAACTTGATTATTGAAAGTGTTAAATGTAATGGAGTCTCTCAATGCACCCAAAAAAAACAAAACGGCAGCATTCCCCCGAAAAATGAAATAAAGTGGAGAACTTCTATACAAAATGTAACGTGGACAGAAAGAGGAATAACTGTATATAGCTTTCAATAACTCGTAGTTATTGTACCTGAAAACCTATAAACTACAAATGATATTCTATCTAAGCAGTTTCATATATTAATACACGCTTCTTCAAACCACTCAATCAGTACAAAGTAACGATTCTCTTTTTACATTCATTCTTCTGATACAAACTCATTACAACAAAATAAAACAGAAGTAACAGCTGAAAAATATTTACTCAGAATCACAAAGATTTCTCCTGGAATATGGCGGCGACGATGACGACGACGATGATAACACTGAATGAATGAAAACACACATGATGGAATAAAAGGAGACGGAAGCGGTGCTAATGTGACACAAAGCCGACTCCTAAACAACCCCGCTGCTGCTGCTGCTGCTGCTGCTGCTGCTGCTGCTGCCGCTGCCGCTGCTGCTGCTTTAAAGGTTCAGGAGTTTATTTTAACACAATACCCACATGTTCCCTTCACGCTGAATGTGAGGAAATCCCCTCGTACTGCGACCACACTTATTCCGTTTGTTCTGTACAGAAGCACGCCACAGAAACACTGATGCAGTGGTGGAATGTAACTAAGTACATTTACTCAAGTACTGTGCTTAAATACAAATTTGAGGTACTTTACATCATTTCCATTTTATGTACGGCTGTCAAAGTTCAATTTTGCAATAATGTCTTTATGCAAATTAGTTTGAATGCCACTAATTTCTTTAACGTATTAATGCAACTTGTGATTTTTAGGTTGTAGCGGCTCAGTTTTTCTGGTTTCATATGATACCAGTAACCTGATGAGTCCATCGGTACCAACCACGTCAGACTAGCTTGTCATGAAGGAGGTTAAATAACGCTCCAAACTTACGCTAAATTTTGGCGAGGAAAAACTGTCAAGACTGTCCTTGACCTCTGACCTCCAGATCAGTGAATGTAAATGGGTTCTATGGGTACCCACGAGTCTCCCCTTTACAGACATGCCCACTTTATGATCATCACATGCAGTTTGGTGCAAGTCATAGTCCAGTCAGCACACTGACACACTGACAGCTGTTGTTGCCTGTTGGGCTGCAGTTTGCCATGTTATGATTGGAGCATATTGTTTTATGCTAAATGCAGTACCTGTGAGGGTTTCTGGGCAATATCTGACATTGATTTGTGTTGGTAATTGATTTACAATAAGAAATATATACATACATTTGCATAAAGCAGCATATTTGTCCACTCCCATGTTGATAAGAGGATTAAATACTTGACAAATCTCCCTTTTAAGGTACATTTTGATCTAGTACTAATAGGAAATGTGATTCATTTGCGATTAACTATGGACAATCATGTAACTGTTTGATTGACAGCCCTCGTTCCTTTATGTGTTCTTCTTCAGCTAAATAAACTCTTTAAGCTGGAAAATGCATCGTCACAAAGCTGAGAACGTTTTAGAGATACGTTGTTCTCACGGGACAGCGACGCTACAAACACATGATGATCTTATAGACCATGATGCATTGCACATTAATACAGCAGTGATATTAATCCAGAAACTTTTCATAGTTCAACTACATTTTGCTGATACCTACTTTTGCTTCAGTCATTTTTACTTTTATTGGACCGTGTAGTCGCAGTACAAAGGAGCCGCTTCGTGGTCGGTACGAACGGGACGACGCACGACTTTCTCAACACACACGAACACATGAGTTCTGCATTAAAACATCCTGATTTGAATTATTCCTCCTTATTTGGTTAATATATTAATGTACAGACACAGGGAACACAGAAAGGTTATTTAGAGGCCCTTTCTGGAATATTCCACATGTTTACACACACATGCAACAATGACGTCTTAAAATGCACGTTAGGATATCATCAACAGACGGTAACGGGTAATAATGGAGTTAAGGTGAAGACTGGATGCTTAATGACATGTACTGGTGAAATACTGTATGACACACACACACACACACACACACACACACACACACACACACACACACACACACACACACACACACACACACACACACACACACACACAGATGTGAACTTGTACTGGAATGTTAACAGAACTAAATTATACATAACATGAAGCTTTAGAGATGATGATCCTTCCTCTGTGCCATTAAAGACGCATCAACGAGCCTCACTGTGTCGCTGGGAACGTCTTCCTTCATTACAAACGTGGATTAATCCGCCGCTGAAAATAGTCCCCACCTACTGCTCTATTTCCTCCTGGTTGAGTAACGTTTACTAAAACTGAATAATGATGTAATTAAGTTATTTGAATGGGGATGATTAACAGATTGTGATATGCTAAGGTATTTCTAATAGATTTAATGATTAAATTAAGGGTAGGGGTAGAAAACCCTTTAAATTGACCAAATAACATAAAGACATCCCTTAAGTTACACCTTAAAAGCTTACATTTTTCAATGAAATTGGCTTTCATACTACGTTTTAGGGGATTGTTACCTCTTACAGTGACTTAAAGTGAACACATAATCCATTAAAACTTTATTTATCCGTTGATTTATCCCAAATAAAGAGTCAAAGACGGGAAATCAGAAAGTTTTGAGAGACAAACGTACACATTGTTGTTTTAGATTTTTATCACAGGATTTATTGAGGAAAATCAAAGCCGTAGAATATCTCCAGTAAGAGTATAGTATAGTGCTGTAAGTGACAATTATTTAACTATTAATCTCCAAATTATTATTTTTTTATTAACTGATTAACCGTTAGTCTATAAAAGGTAGAATATAGTGAAAGATACTCATCACAAGATCTTCAGCCGTCTCATTTTGTCACCAACAAACCCAAAGATACTCAGATTACAACGTAAAGCAGCAACATGTGAGAGTCTGAATGTGGAAGAATGATTTAAAGGATTAATTGATTATTGATTATTGTTTAATCTTCTGCCGATGGACTCACCAGTAGGGCTGGGTATCGTTTAAAACGTTTCAATACTAGTGCTGATATAATACGAGTTTTGGTACCGATGCCAAACTGATGCTTTAAGAAATACTGATGGTTTTATTGTCAATGAATCTGCTGATTATTTTGTGATAAATACTTTTGTTTATAAAATAGTGAAATCCTAACTTGCCAAAATGAACATGTTAAAATGTCTCGTTTTAGAAACAGCCCCAAAGATATTTAGTTTATCATCATTTAAGACAAATAAAAGCAGCAAATCTTCACGACTAAGACGATTCATTGATTAGCAAAATAGTTATTTGTCCTGACAATCGACGTTTCGTGTTTCAGCTCTACTTCCAGCCGCTCTTAGCTTCACATCGAGGCCTTTTGAAGCTTCTGTTGAACTTCTGCAGCAATAAAAAACTATCACTCTTTGTTATTGTTTCATATTTGGTTATATCCAGGGCCACTTTGGAAGTCCTCACTTTCTAACTAAATGTTTAAACTATCAACTAACCACTGAAAGCTGATCAAATGTTACGTGAGGATATAAAAACCTTACAGCCTTTTAAAAGAGCAAATCTGCTTTTAACCGACTATTTTAGTGTCTCAAACGGACGGATGTGTCAGTACACACACGCACACGCACACGCACACACACACACACGTAGCTTTGGCACCCAGACAGAGAGGAATCATGGCAATGCATCGAGTTTAGTACGAACCTGGAAGAAAAGGCACCGCCAAATTAAAATAAAATGTATTTATGTATATATACACATATAGTCCAAAGTGTATAAAACAGCATGAAATAATAATAATAATAATAATAATCACAACAAAAGGAATGGGGGATGGAGATGAGACGTGTGAGTAGTGGATCTACAGAACACATAAAATCACTCCAGTCGTGTCCAATAACTACGTTCCAGCCATAGATGATGATTCAGCAATAAAAACAAAACTAAACAAAAAAATCTCTACTTGTTTTTTGCAGCGAGGTCAGAGCCGCGCTACCCATGAGCCTCCTCTTCTGTGGAGCTCTCCTGGGCGCTACTGCTGCCACCTGTGGAACCCGACCAATGAGAAGGAGAGCTGGGGTGAGTGAGGGGTGATGACATCACACCGAGGCAATCACGCACACACACAGAGGGTGTTAAAGGTGACGGAGGGCGTTTAAAAAGAGAGGAAACGTGACAAGATGGCACGAGAGGGACGAAAAAGAAGAAGCAGCAAGGTTCTGCTACAGAAGTAAGAAAACCACATTGACTGTTTTAACAATTCTAATAACTAAAAACACACTGTGTGAGCAACCGTCACTATCAAAAGAGACATTTAAGGCAAAAATATAATAATAAAAAATCTGTCTGGAGCCGCAGAACATGTGATCATTGTGATGAAGGTGACACAGTTTATAGTCTCAGTATATAGTATATCAGTCTAATGCAGTGAGGGCCAAAGAGACGATGTACTACGGAGGATTAGGGCCACATTGAGGGAAACACATCTGAGATTTACACAATAAAGTCAGAATATTAAGAAAATAAAGTCATAACTTTACAAGAAAAAAATTATATTCATAATATTCTGACTTTTTTCCTCATAAAGTTATGTTTAGTTTAATTAAACAGAGCTTTTCTCAACAGTATGTCGTGCTTCATATGTTTAGATAAGGATGGTAGTTTTCTTTTAAATGATCTAATATTGTAATATTTTTTTTGCAGCCTTTAACAAACTCCATTTCCCAGAAGCCCGAGGGGCTGCGAGGGCTCAAAGTCACAGCTTAACCAAAGAGGTGAGGACACGAGTGAGTCGAGTGTTGGCGGTTAGTTCACACGTCTGTTTGGCGCTAAATCTGTCTTGCTTCCGGAACAGCGTGACAACACGTTATAATAACACGTTATAATAACACGTTATAATAACACGCTATAATAACACGTTATAATAACACGTTATAATAACACGCTATAATAACACGTTATAATAACACGTTATAATAACACGTTATAATAACACGTTATAATAACCATCATTTATAAACGGTAAATTGATAGTTAAGTTATTTTACTGTTTACAAACATAATATAATTGCTAATGTTAACTAATTATTAGTAATGCTATAATTTATGTTAACAGTTTATATGCTATATGTATATGTATCTGTTAATGACTATTATAAAGTTGTTACTGATGATTATAATACTTTTTTTTAGATGGTTAATAAATACTTTGTAAAGCATCTATAAACATTATTTAGATATATAGTTAATACCTCAATAATATAATAATAATAATATCAATGGTTAACTGGTTTCTGGTCCATCTATGTAATGTTTATGGATGTTTTTTTTTT
>CAKAOI010049690.1:0-61637 GCA_916701655.1 Sebastiscus albofasciatus
CAGGGTTGCCTTTTTGTTACTGTAAAATTAACATTATTATACTGTCGCTGAAATTTACAGCTTTGTACTGTTAATGAAAAATACAGTTTGAACTGTTTGTTTTTTATTAATTGCACAGTATTTTACAGTTAATTTACTGTTTAAAGATACACTATATAGCTGTTTTTCACCTTTCTTTTACATTATCTTACTGATTTGTTTGAATGCACTATTTAGGTTGTATTTTTTACATACATTTTAATAAACATTATTTTTTTGCCTAGATGAATAGACTTAGCAGGTTACAGACATAGTCACACTAAATACAATTAAAGGCACTTGTTAGGAAAAAGGCTATAATAGACTTGTTGACACTTTTCCCAAAATGTCTGTCTATAGCTGGCTACAAGCACAGAATGAAACCAGAACAACATGTGAGTGAAGAACAATAAAGCTAATTCACTGATTTTACAATCATGTACAATGTACAAGCCTCACATGTGCAGATCAGGTCCCAGAATTAAAAACATACTGCATGAAACTGTCACTGATGATACTTTAGACAGTTGATCAGCAGTAAAGGGCTGTTTTTTTAAGAATACATTATAGTTCAGTTAAAAAACGGCCTATGAGCGTAATCTAACAGGTTTTCTTTTGTATTAACAGTAAAGCACTGTTTTTAGCAATAACAGGTTAATACTGTTGAAATCCTGCTGTAAATTAACACCAATTGTTTACAGTGTACTTTTTAACTCCGGATGGATTTGTGGGTTGTAAATAAACTTTGTATGCTGTTCATATATTTAATTTGGGATGTAAATGAATCTGGGATAGTTTATATATTATGTTATGTTATGTTATATTATTATGATATATGAGTTATTAGAGGAGAAGTGAGAAAAGGGGTATAGGGAAATATAAGTTTTACTTCTACCTATTCCTTTTCGGACACTATTACTCTTGTTGTGTTTGTTATTATTTTGTATCTGTTTTTATTTAATTTATGTTCGAAATAAAGTCTTTCATTCATCTCAGGTGAATTGTAATCATGTGATCAAAACGAGCACCCCCTTCCACCCTGAAATGAAATGAAAAAAAAAAAGTGGGGAACAAAAAGCAGTTCTGTGCATTTATGAAAAAAGAAAAGAAAAGAAGAAGAAGAAAAAAGCTTGTGTCTTCCCTTTTTTCTACCACCACTCTTTGTCCGCGTCTCAACAAACTCTGACATAAAGAGATAAAATGCTCCAGGAGCGCAGCGACGCAGCCCCGGGCATCTGCGGTGGGACTGTCCGGCTCCTGGAGCTCTAAACCCGGGCATCTTCACAGAGACACTCCGGAGGATTTGCGGCCCGGTCCTCGGTTTGGACGTGAGTGCTTGTTTTGGCGTGTGTGTGTGTGTTTGTGCGCAAATAATGAAGGTGGTGGAGGAATGAACAGGCCTCAACAAAGTTAACATTGCTATGAATTCAAAAATGTCAATTAATGCCACACATGTTTTTATGTTTGAGAGAAATGTGCTGGTTGGTTAAATAATGGACTGGGTCGAATTTTGTGGTTCAAAATTCTTCAAAATGTGCCTATATTTTTTTTTTAATAAGCTTTGTATTATTTGTTAGAACTAGAAAACCTCCAGTGGTTTATCTGTCTTGAGAAAAGCAAAGACTACATTTATTCCTGCTTAATAATTTCCTGAATACATAACCTCCTCTGTCTGAAAAAATGATGGATCACTGGACAGTTTTTAGTCTGCAGACTTTAGTCTTCAGAGAAATTTAATTAAGCAAATAAAGATAGATGAAACATTTAGAATCAAAATAATTGAGTGTGTGTATGATAATGCTGTTTAAAACCTCAGGGCTACAAATGTTGATAAAAAAAAAGTGTTTTTTATAAAAAAAAAAAAAAGGCTGCCATAGAGAAGCCAAAACATTATAAATGCGTCTGTTATTTAAGGTCGTTATTTTGTTTTGAATTATTATTTTATTTTTACAGGGAAACAATGTATTCAAAGCCTTTTCTTACAGCTGGTTGCTACTCATTATACAATTACAATTGTGCTAAAATAATTACAGTGAAATCTTACTTCATTTTTCATTTTTCAAAGAGAAAAAAACAACTTTCAAAATACTAAACTATACAAAACTTAAAAAAGAAGTTGGTCTTAGTGAAATTATACAAGAACCAGCCTTTTGGTAGATTTTTAAGAAATAATGACAATAATAAGCAGTCAATGATTTAACCTGCTCCCAGTGAACAATAGTTACATTCTTATATTATTGGAATGAATAAACTTATTTAGGTTGATGAGAAATCCTGATCATATGTAAATGTATGTTTAAAAGTAATAAAAGAACCCAAAAATATGGATAACTCATGACAATAATGGTTCTGCTTTGATTCTTACTTACAACCGGTGCGACTATTGTTGCTCTTCTAATAACACAATGTTCTACAGAGCTAACAAACTCCAAAACAAACCAAGTTAAAACAGAAATAGATATTATACAGTATATAATAAGTAAATATTGAGCTTTAAATTGTAACAAAATCCAAAACCTGTGTGAACCTGGTCATCTACTAGTAAAATACCGGTACTGAACTGACTGTCTGCTATTGGCTGATCTTTGGTGACAGGTGATGTCACTCTCTATTAAACAACTAGGGACCAACACACAAATATAGGCTAACCAAATGTACAAATTTGCAATATTGTAACAAAAACAAAAAAAAGATACTGGCACACTTGAATTAAAGGAAATAATGCCTAAATGTAGGCCTGATAAAAACAAATAAAATAGTAGAATTATATATAAATACATTAGGGCTGTCAATCGATTAAAATATTTAATTGTGTTTAATAGCAAATATAATCACACATTTTTTAGCTGTTCAAAATGTAACTTTAAGGGAAATTTGTCAAGTATTTAATACTCATATCCAGAAACCCTAACAGGTACTGCATTTAGCATAAAAAAATATGCTCAAATCATAACATGGCAAACTGCAGCCTAACAGGCAACAACAGCTGTCAGTGTGTCAGTGTGCTGACTTGACTATGACTTGCCCCAAACTGCATGTGATTATCATAAAGTGGGCATGTCTGTAAAGGGGAGACTCGTGGGTACCCATAAAACCCATTTTCATTCACATATCTTGAGGTCAGAGGTCAAGGGACCCCTTTGAAAAAAAATAAAATAAAAATGTAACCTCCTTCGCGACAAGCTAGTATGACATGGTTGGTACCAATGGATTACTCAGGTTGTCTAGTTTCATATGATACCAGTTTCTTCACCTTCATCTTCTTTGCTTTAAAACTGAGTCTGCTACAACCTCCGAAAGATCGATTGCATTAATCTGTTAAAGAAATTAGTGGCATTAAAACAGATTTGCGTTAATGCATTTTATGTATATGCATTTTATGTATATATATATATATATATATATATATATATATATATAGATGTATATAAAATGGAATCACAACTAATTTCACAACCACATCAAAAAGATAAAATCTTACATGTTTAAACAGCCCTTATTGTCATGTATGTTACTTCTTGTCCTTTGAACTATATAAAGTTATTTTGTTTGTTCTATCTAGTGATGTGGCTGATATGAAGTTTTACGTTTCAGAAAAAAAAACTGTGTTTCCACGAATCTCAAATCCAAATTTAAGTGTGTTATATCATGTATTATGAAGCAACGGGCAGCATTCTTCAGTGTAGATGCCAAAATGAGACGATCGTCCTTTTTGCCTGTTTCACACAAACACATTCCTGCTGGTTCACCACAGACAGGATTCTGTTAAACTGACCCGGGAATGACGTTAGTGTGGTGTTATCAAAAGACTGTATCATTTGAAAGCTGTTTATATCGCTTCCTTCCTCACAAACACACTCTCCCTCTAGCCCTCTGTGACACTCTATTTTTCTCTCATTCACTCTCTCTCTCTCTCTCTCTCTCTCCCTGCATGCACCTGTGCAGGACAGAGCAGGTGTGTCCGTATTTGCTCGTTGAAGTGAATCAGTCAACCTTGCAGAAGGATCTAGTGGGCTGCAGTTATTAAGTTATTATAAACGTAATCAACTCTGTCTTATAGGTTGAAATAAAAGCAGCATTGAAGCTTGAGTTCCTCTGGAATAATGGCGGTAATAATAAGATACTGATGGATTCCCTACCCTGCAGGGAGGTCAGAGGTCAGGGTCGGCCTTACAATGATACAACCAGGGCTGGTAGGGATTCAGTCTTGTTCAGGGGTTTGAGCCCAGTTTCCTTGTTCTTTTTAAGCATCAGACCACCTCTGCATTTTAGGAGCCCACCGTATAATGAAAGGCAATTACTGAAAGCTCCTGTAATTTATAGATTATTCCCTGGTGATAAATAATCCCCAATTAAAATGTCAAGGAATCTTCAAACAGGTAATAAAAATAATTGAGCCTTCCTGATCTGGTCGCTCTGTCCATCTGTCTTAATAAATTCATGCAGCTGTGTCACATTTAAACAGGTCCCCCTCTTGAACGTCTGTGAATCCTGGCTTTGTGCTCATACCACTAAAGTTCCTATTCCTTTGTGTTCGCCTTGTCTCTCTCTCTCTCTCTCTCTCTCTCTCTCTGTGTGTGTGTGTGTGTGTGTGTGTGTGTGTGTGTGTGTGAGGGGTTGGCAAGAACTTGGAAGGGCTTTCACTGCAGCTGGGGAGTGAGGTGGGATGTTGTGTGTGTGTGCTATATGTGTGTATGTGAATGTATTTGCATGGGCTTTTGTGTGGTTTTGTGAGATAGTGTGTGTGTGTGTGTGTGTGTGTGTGCATGTGTGTGTGTGTGTTGTATGCCTGCACGTGCATGCATGTATGTTACAAAAGGACATGGTTGGTAAATATGTGTGTGATGGACAGTGCTGCTACGGGTGGGGATGAATGGGGGTAAGACATTTGTGTATGTGTGTATGTGTGTGTGTGTGTGTGTGTGTGTGTGTGTGTGTTGCTACCTTAATGAATAGCCCATTGTGCGTTCTGCTCCATATCTCTACTGGCCAGCTGAAGGAAAGACTCTAGTTACTTCAATTGTGTGAGGGGGAACATCTAAAGGAAATTGATATATGAGGGTTGAGGTGGGGGATGTGGGGAAGGGTGGTGGTGGTGGTGGTGGTTGGAGGGGGCGAGGGTGGGGGTATTGGGGTAAGGGTCCCAGGTGAGACGGAGAGAGAGAGTTTAGTTACCTGTAGCTGATCTCTGCTGGTATTCTGTAATCATCCTGCTACTTGTTTTTGAGAACTTGGCTTATTGAGCTTAATTATTGTTCATCATACTGTGTTTAGAGTTACAGTGTTTTGTTGCATGTTTGGGTGTCCTCGGTAAGTTTGTGGAAAAGTACTTTTAACATGAAAAAGAGCTAATTTCTTGACTGTTGTATAAGGGCTGCTCGATTAGGGCAAAAATCACAATCACGATTATTTTGGTCAATATTGAGATTGTGATTAATCAACACGTAGTGCAGGCACGTGAGCACGTGAATCGCACGTGCCCAACTCATTGATGTTGGAAACATCACACATTTAGAAAGAACATTTTGTTCGGGTGACGTACGGGCGAGTGGTGCTGTAAAGCGCCACCTTCACCCCGGGCCTTTCCAAGCCGACCTAGAGCCAGTTGTGGCGCGCCACTAAAGAGCAGTAAGAGCTGTAAAGGAAAGGGGTGCGGTGGATTTATAACACAAGACAAAACGGCGATTATCTTGTTTTCATAAATGTTGGAAGCCAAAATCGTAATTGAAATTTGAATATTTGCTATTCCTATGTTGTATTGTTTTTTTGGGGGGGAGAAATGATGAGCTGCAAATCTATCACCTAGTAGTGTTTAGCTATACTACATGGCTGCATGGCTCTAGGGATGGTCGTTCTCCTCTTTGGTTCCACCACTGTCAGATTGATAACCAATAGCTTTTTTTAGAGAGATTCTCTGTTATTTTATCTCACACACGTCTGCGTTAACTGGCTTTCGGCTGTAGTCTTTGCGGTGTGTTCAGGTGCAACTTGTTGGCCAAAACAAAGGCGACGTGAAGCGACGCATCAGGCGGCCTTCGTTGCCGCTAGGTCTCTGATGTTGGGTTGGTGTGTCCCCAGCTTTAGGCCCTGACACACCAAGCCGACGGTCGGCTGTCGGACAGTTTGGGGCCTTGGGTGAGCGTCTGTTGGCCTAGTCACGCAGGCCCAGGACATACGTGGTAGTTGGCCATCGGCTGTAGTCTTTGTGGTGTGTTCGAGTGCAACTTGTTGGCCAAGACAAAGACGACGTGATGTGACGTAACTGGTGGCCTTCGTCGCCACAAGTTCTTCAATATCAGGTTGGTGTGTCTGGGCCCTTATGCACCATAAGTCGCAAAGAAGATCGTTAACAGGTGATAGAGGATGAATCCTAATGACTCAGACTCTTCCTGCTCAGGAATAATTGATATCACTTTTGTTGTCACAACTGCAATTTGCCCAATACTTTGGTTTATAACCAAATACCTGCAAAACTAATGACACACGCTATGCCTAAATGCAGCCTCACAGAGCTGCGAGACTCTTTTAGTCTTGTTAAATCGTGTGCTGGTGTTTGGCTTGAAACACTTTGATGCAATTTGGTTATTTGGTTATAAGTAAGTGAATTACATAAGATTGCACAGTGCATCACCCCTTGAGATTAAGTGAATGGTTGCATGCATCTTAGTTACATTAAGTTGAAGTTCAAGCATGAACTATATGGCCATGATAGAACAGTAGTAGTACTGTTAAGATGTATGGATTAACATTATAGAGTATAAATCTCGCTGAATACGTCAGGTGGCTTTATCTTAAAAGGTTACAACATAATGACTGATATATTAGATTCCTGTGTGCAAAAAAATATGTTTATGAAAAGTGTTTTACTATCGTCTGTCACAGGTGTGAATGCTCTGTCGAGATATTTCAGCTACACATGACCTTTGACCTTTGGAGCCATCAATTCAGGTTTACACTGATAACTTTTTATACACATATACATGGCCACAGATGCACTGAGCAGCCATTAACACACTGACAAGCATCGCACCCTTTTGCATCAACCCAGACTGGCTCTTAAAGCTGTGGGGCTGCTGAGCCCTGCTGCAGCTGTGACGGCAACAAGAGGCGAAAGGGAAAAAAGGGGACGATTCAGGAAGAATAAGAGAAAAGAGAGAATCCTCAATGCTGCCTTGTATCCTTCATAACTGTCTCCTGTCTCCCTCTCGGAGCAAAATCAGTCACATTATTCTCTTACCTCTCTTCATCTACCATGCAGTTTGAATGTGTGTATAGTATGTTTGTGTGTTTTTGGCTGTAAAACCCCTCACACATCATATAAGAAGATTTCATGGCCAGATTTGGAAACCCCCAAACAACCCATCTCTGTAGGACGAGGGGACATGCTTGAAAAATGATAATTGGGCGGAATGAGAGGCGAGGGACGTGGAGATTGAGTCATTTGCAGGAAAATGCAGAAAATGATGTTCAAGAATTCAGCTGGGAACAAGGGTGTCCTTTGTTAGGATGTTTCTGCTGCATGTCTGGCTGGTTGCTGTTTGGGACATCATCACACAGCATTGATGTTCCTCTCTAAAAATGTTCGATCTTAATGATTCTCTCACAGGCTGTTTTTCCCCTCTGGACACAAAACAAAATTCTCATTAAATATCTAATTTGGCTTGACATCCTGGTAGCTGAGATCAACAAGATACATTTTACATACTTGCCAACAATGGTGGAAAGTAACTGAGTACATTCACTCTAGTACTGTACGTTAGTACTGCTTTGAGTTTTGTACTTCACTAGAGAATTTCCATTTTGTGCTTCTTTATATTTTTGCTTATTTGCTACATTTAAAGGAACAGTGCGTAACATTTCGGGGGAACTATTAGCAGAAATGGAATATAATATTCATAACTATGTTTTCATTAGTGTATAATCACCTGAAACTAGGAATTGTTGTGGTTTCATTAGCTTAGAATGAGCCCTTCATAACTTCATGTGGTCCGCCATGTTGCTCCGCCATGTTTCTACAGTAGCCCAGAATGGTCAAACTAAACACTGGCTCTAGAGGGAGCCTTTCACATTTTAATGTTACCTGAAGGCCACCGTAGTTCTTCGACATGCTTGTGAAACTGCGGTAACGTGAGCCGCAGATTGCTAAAACATGGTACTGCCAGCCGACGTCTGACTTCCATTGCTCCTAAAGTAGTGTTATTATGGTAAGGATGGCCTCTGAGCGAGGAGAGCAACGTTACCACAGTTTTACACCCGTCGGCTCAAGTTGCTGCCGTCTTGGAAAGGGAGGAGTGAGTGGAGGGGTAGGTACTCAGTTGGCTGCAATCTGCAACCACACCACTAGATGTCGCCAAATCCTACACACCGTCCCTTTAAGTGGGAAATATTGTGCTTTTAACTTCACTATATATTTGACAGCTGTTGCTTTGCTGGGAACGATCATACGAAACATAATCAGCTTATAAAATATGATGCATTGTTATAAATTAATGCATGAGCAACAATAATGCAATATAATATACCACTCACAACGACTAATACCTATTCCTAATACCTGATCATTTTATGAAATATGATGCATTCAAACTATCTGACAGTATATCAAATTGTAATTCGAACTGTTTTAACATTGTCCAAAATTAAATATTTGCTTGTACATTATCATGCATCACTATTAATAAACCGATAATATAACAGTAAACAATAATAAAACATCCTTAAAGGGGAAATCATGCACAATGAGTACTTTTACTTTCTATACTTTATCTACATTTCGTTGATGAAATGAAATGATTGGACGGCTACCTGTCCGTCTGCCTGCGCGCACTCTGCTGGAGTGACGTTGTGAGTACCAACAATAGTCATGTTTGTTGTTTGCTTCCATAATGATAGTTTTGGGGGAGTGGCTTTGGAGGGAGGCCTGAAGGGACGGACTGTATGTGTTGCCAACTTGGTGACTTTCTCTCAGATTTAGGGACTTTTGGAGTTAATGCTGCCAGCTACTTTCATTGGCAAAGAGTTGGCAAGACTAGGCTGGGTTTTTCGGTTGGTTAACTTTTAAATCTAGCGTACTCTTGCTAGATTCTCAAGACACGGCACCAATAACTACAGCCTCCAAAATGACCATAACATTGAATTAACACCTCTCTAAAACAGTTTCAACAAGAAATCATTAACATTATAACTTTCATGGAAGTAGTAGGACTGTTGTATTAGTCTGCAGTTGGGGTAATTGTGTACCTAATGAAGTGGAAAATGAGTGTGAATGGCTTATTTACAGTCTTTTCAGGGAAAATCAAGATTTTGGTCACATAAGAACTTTCTTAGAAAAGTAAAGAAATTGCCAGCTTAGGTCATCATTGCTCTTCAAAGTCAGCCCAATGGTTTCATAATAGTTCCTGTTATGCTTGTGTCTTGCTGTATTGATTATGGGTAGTTTTGAAGAAGAAGAAAAGTACTGTACTGTGCTTTGAAGTTGCTACAGTAAGTCTATTTCGCTTTGTACTTCTTGTCATGTTTCTCGGACAGTATTGTAACTGTATGTCTATATATATTTTGTTTACATGTTGTCTATATAATCATTGTTGTTTTTAAGACTCTCTGAGTCATACAAGTGGAGTAGAAACTTGCTTTTTAGATCGTTTGGTTGGGTATATCGGGTTGGCATCCTAAGTGTACACAATTGGAATGAATTCACTTTTGAGTTAATGTCTTCAGAGACAGAGATAGTAGTGAAAGGGGTTTAAGAAAATATCGAAAAAATCAAATATCGCAATATTATGTTTTGTGATACTGTATCGGTTCTCAAAAACACAGTATTGATTTTTAATTAATAGTTTACATGCAAAGATGAACTCAGTCAATTTGCAAAGAGATGTGCCCTCTCAGTGTATGAACGCCCTAAAAGTGGATGTTACAGGGACTGTGATAAATGCAAATGCAGATCCCACTGTTCTGATTGCATAAAAACGTAAACTTTTTTAACTCAGATTTTATGCATATGGTGGTGTGTTCTTTATTCTATGACAGTTTTCCAAAAATGAGATAAAAAATATATTGCAATATATTGAATCGTAACCACTGTATCATGATACATGTACATATCGTATCGCCAGATTCTTGCCAATACACAGCCCTAGTATTTGGTTAAATCTATCGTGATATTTGATTTTCTCCATATCGCCCAGCCCTAGTACTACTATAAGTATTATAATACTGTTTTCATGCCAGTAATGTAATGTTGTGGCATTTTAATTGTATTAATCATTGAATGCTGATTGGAAGTGCCGTTCACCATCACTTGGTGACCTGGGTTTTACTTCCTTTGTGTTTCCAGCACAGAAGCTGTTTTGATGTGAGAGGGAGAACAGGAAGAGGGGTGATGCCTCTTAGGCGGAGATATGGAAAAGGAGGAGGATAAAAAAAGTCACTTTCCAATCATGAGTTTTTCTCGGAACATTGAATTAAGCAGCGTGAAAGGGTGGGGGCCTCGAGGGTCTGGGGGCGGCTGGCCGCAAAGATGCCCGAATGAAAGAGTTCGTTGTTTGACGCTGGGAGAAGGAGATGAAAGGGGAGAGGGAGATGGCGAGTTTGTCGGACATCAGTCCCCTCTCCCATCGCCTTCTCACCCTGCGGCCCTCCCTCGCTCTGCCCATGTGAGCTAGAGTTCAAACGCAGGGCCCACAGCTGCTCGCATAGACACACACAAACACACGCACACACACAGAAGTACATAACTAAAACATACAGGTAGACACGCAAACTATTTGCAGAAATGCATCTGCAAACATGTGCTGCATACTCAACTGCTTTACAGGCAAAGAAACAGAAAGTTACATGCATGCAGTGCCTTTAGGTGCAACAGTCGATCACACACGGGAAGATCACACATGCTGTGGACAACACATGAAGAGACAACACTCAAAGATTTAAAACGTTTATTACCCATTAGAGCTGTCAATAATGAACATTAATCTCTGGCATTTAAGTACAACGAAGAACCATATCTGTTCTCAAAGTTTAAGAAGATTTCACAAAGAGAGTACAAAATGTTATGATTAATGACCTAGTTCAAAGAGAGCACTTGTGATAATCATCTTGTGTAATACCACCAGATAATTTACAGAGATCATACATTCACAAGGTTACTGATAAACATCCATTCAAATTGAAAAAGTATGATTAGACAAGTGCATTGCAGTTAAGCTGAGGAAGGCTGCCAAATGCTCTTTTAAGTTTAGGGTACATATAATATGAATTTGCATAGATAGACAAATATACCAAATATATGAGTTTCTTATATTCTCTAATTGGGGGTATTGTCCATGTCCATCCATATGTTTTTCTTCAAAAATATCATATTTTACAGATTACAGGAACGCATATTGTATGATCAGACACACATTTTGTGCACATTGTGTTTCATTTAGCTTGAAATTGTATGATGTTCTAAAATTGACAGTTTTTGCAATGTCCATTTTTCAATTGAGTGGATCTTCAGCCTCAGAATGATTTTAAACAAAAAAATTCTAAATACTTTAAAAAAAATGTTTAACTGAAAATAAAAACTTAAAATTATATAAATATCTCAGTTTATTTAAGACCGCAAAAGTTCTGTCAACTATGTCACTAACAGAACATCCCCCTGCAACTAAAAAATGGTTTGTCCCAAAACCATATGACCAGCATCACATGATGGAATTTCTCTAAATTTTGAATACATTCTGGTGTCCTCTCATTTTTAAAAAATATTTTATCTGTAATAGCGCATTGCCAAGGAGTATATTAATGGACTGTCAACTATGTTGGGTGCATTGTTATGGTTTACAATTCTTTTATGATTTTAATTCAAATATATGTTGACATTTAAGATTAACCTGATAAAGAAAACGACTTGTTGTTAGCCATGCTGGGCATATATGAAATTATGGGCAAAAATAGGAAAACATGTCGACTAAGTTACCCAGAGTAGAGCCAACTCATGACTCCATAGTTGACGTGACCCTACTGGGTTCAATGGGAAAATATCTTTTTCCTTAAAATATAAAAACAAGTAGTTCATGTTTAAGCTTTGCAATAGTGGATATATTACACTGAGGGAATATTTGAACTTAAACCACTGATAGTTTTTATGAGAAAGCACATTACCTTGTTAATTTTGTTAATGTGAAATATACCCCCAAGTATAGAATGACCCACATACCAACATGAAAATACTGCAGCATAACTTTACACTGTAGAGATACTCTACTGCTACATTGGTTGTCATTTACATCAGCTTGAGTGACGGACATTTTTTATTTTCAACACCTGGCTGTAACCCTATTACTCTCATTCAGTCTAGAGCACCCAGATCAGAAATAGCATCTGTGTAAAGGTTCAAGTTATCAGGCCCAACAAACAAAGCCGCCCTTGTCGTCGACAGCGAGAGACGCTGTTCAGTGTTGTGTCTGTTCACTTGTATTTCCTCTTGATCAGTTAAGATAATTCCATTTAAACGACATCAAGTTACATTAAAGCCTGTTGATTCGTTTGGTCGACACACTAACCTACATGGACGCCAAAAGTGTTTACTATTCATCTGAATGGGATGTGGATATCCATCAACATTAAGCAGTCGCTGTAGAGATGGAGACTTAAGATGGAAACGCCTTATTACAGTTTTAGCTAACGGGTCTCTAACAGTGCTTGAACAGATTTTATGTGTTTGTTGTTAATCATAAAGAGACTATTCAGCACAGCTCACTGAGGAAAAAAACATTAATTTCCTGTCCTAAAATAAAATTCAGTTATATAATTCACTTTGAATTTGGCTGGATGACGAGACATGCAGAGTTTGTATTTCAGGTTGTGGAATGATTTGTGCTTCCTAAAGGAGTAAACATGAAACTTGTTAAAGGATTGGAAATAAAAAAAAAAAAAATCAAGATATTTGAATGTAGTCTGGCATGGATTTATCTATAGATGTTTTATGTTTTGCTCAGTGGGCAATCTCCGGTTCTGAAAAGTGAAGCCGAAGCTGAAGTGCCTTAAACTTACATTCTTTCTAACAGCCAGCAGGGGGCGACTCCTCTGGTAGCAAAAAGAAGTCTGATTGTATAGTCTATGAGAAAATGAGCATACTTCTCACTTGATTTATTACCTCAGTAAACATTATAAACATGAGTTTATGATCTCAGTCTCTAGTTTCAAGTCTTCTTCAATACAGCATGATGTTCATTTAGTAAATTATGGTCCCATTTAGAGTCAAATAGACCATAAAGCAGGTTATGCTTTAGGGCGTGGCTACCTTGTGATGGTTGCTACTATGGCGTTGTCCAGTCTGGGGTGTTTTCGTTGTAGAACTCTAACCCTTTCACAGTGTGTTTTCTGTTCCTGTTTATGTTTATTTATTTTGCACAAATTAAGACTACACAAACATTACAATAATAAATAATATACAGTGCAGGAAGAGGCAAAAAACCCACTGGGCTTATCTGAAGCCTCCACCTAAATAGTGTTAAAATTTCACAATGTTAAAGAGAACACACGATTAATATACAGAAATAATATGACTACATAATAGCGATGACAAAAACTAAAAATATCTTACTCAGTGTTTGGTTGTACTTAGCTCCACCCTCTCGTGTCATCTCTGGTTGCGAAAAACCAAGATGGCGACGACCAAAATGCTGAACTCGAGGCTTCCAAATGGCAGTCCACAAACCGACGGGTGACGTCATGGTGACTACGTTCTCTTCTTATATACGGTCTATGCTTTTACTTAGCTTTTATTGCAAGTGTGTAGCACACCCTAACCTCAAGTGGTTCCCTTAGTGTGTGTGTGTGTGTGTGTTGTGTTATTGGATGGCTTCCCAGTTCAGTTGTAATTTTTCAAAAAAGAAATGCAAACTTGTCTTAATAAAGCAACATAAAAGATGCACAATGTGAGTTTCACAGTGCTACCCGGCTACCATTCAAGCTTAGAGAGAATAGACACAATAAAATAAACACACGTGTAATATAATGCATTCCAATGCAGTGGTGGTCAAAATAACAGAGACACCTTCCACTATTTGTTATGGATTCATTGTAACGTATTTGAGAGGTTTCCATGTTGTTGTGTCCAACTCTTGAAAAGCCGGTTGCCAGCCTCGCTCTTCTCCCTTCCAGGATGACTTTCTTCTTTGGCCAAAAATATTTTTGGAATCTGTAATCGTACACCTCTAATACCGCAACAGAGAGAGAGAGAGAGACAGGTGAAAACGAAGCACAGGCTCAAGATGGCTGAAGAGTTTAGCGAGAGGGGCGTGTCTGAAATGGGGTTTTCCAAAGCTAAATGTGAGGATAATGTCCCACACTGACTGTGAGAGAGGCTTGATATTTAAATGTCGGAGGGAAAGCGAGATGGATCCAAGCATAGCGGAATCAGAAGCAGCTGATTCATAAAAATAAAAAATAAATAGACACTAGGAGCACACAAATATAGAAATAAAGACAGAAGTGAAGAATATGGAAACAAAAGGGGTAAAACAGTAACATCGGTGGTGCATTATTAGTGCCTCAGGGAAAGATAGTAAAGATGTGACCCAGGAAGAGGAATTGGACGAGTGTAAATCACGGAAAGGTTGAGAAGATGATGGACACACACTGGCACACACACACACACAGACACACACACAGACATACACATCCCATAATTAGCATGCTAACAGGCATTTAAATGTCCCACACAAAGACTCACTGTTGAGCCTCGGTTGCTCACTTTCGGAGACAATGCACAATGGGAGTCAGTGGGAGCCCCCAAATCACCCTAATAGCCGACGTGGCCCAGCATGGCTTCTCCTATTTTACCATTCCACCGATCACAGCCGCTCACTCACTCACTCACTGACCGGCTAATGAAAAGCTGATAGCCTGGAGGCCTGCGGTCACTGAGCAGCTTGCCCCTTCCTCCTCATTTCCCCCTTTTCATCTTCTCCTCCACCGACAGAAATGCATCTCCAGTCCTCCTGAGGTTCAGAGGTCCAATGTGTGGGGTTCTTGTGCATGGGAACAGCGACGAACTGACAGACGGGGATGGAGGATATGTAATTAAAGGAAGATCAAGACAGGACAGCCATGAGGGCTGAAAGGGGAAGTCTCTTAATAGCCTGACACAGGATGATTTTAACTTGATTAAGATCTGATTAAAAATGATTTAATTATGGGAACTAATAATGAGTGAAAAATGGAGATACTTAACATATTGATGTAAGGAAAGTACCACAGCAAACAGCTGTGAGTGCAAGCTCCCCAAAGCACTTCTCATAGAAGCTGCAATGAGTCCGGGTCTGTCTGCAATGAGGTTAAGCCTCTCTGAACCCCCCTGTCAAATTCCTCAGGACTCTTTATTTCAAGCAGCACCTGAGATTTGCAGTGGAATTACTGCATATGAGCCAAATTCCCCTGATAGATACTTCTGATCCACCTGTCAGCAAGTCTAATGTTAGGAGGTTTGGTGTCTTCAGTCTCTCTCTCTCTCTCAGATTCTTCCTTTTCCTCTTCTCTCTTCTGCTATAACTAAAGGTCATAGAGAATCTGTAAGACCACAACATCTTAACCCTGCAGATATGTCTGCAGCCTCAGCTCCTTCTCACGGAACAAAATCTTCTCCAGGCCATCCCTTCTGACTTAAAATAAATAGAAAAGTCCATTTGGTGAAGCCAAATCATATCCACATACTGTAGTTTACTTGTGTCGTATTCGATTTTTTTTATCTGAAAAACTAATTTTTACATCGTCTTATAAAAGTGTTAATGGTAATAACTGATAATGGGTCCACATCTGGACACACCTGAATGTTTGTTGGCATCCGGCTTTCATAAACTGGTTAGTTTTGAGACTCGGCCCTTAATCAACAGGTCAAGAGGTCACTGTACTACGGCTTGCACAATTTTGAGAAATTCTGATCTTATTACTGAAACCTGTTGGTGCTTCTTATTGGACAACTTGGCATTTTGTTTGTGCCTGATGATTGGCCAGCAGGGGGCGCTGACCTCCACTGCACGAATGGTTTGCTACACTCATTTTTCAGGCCTTGGTGCCCAATTCATCATAAAGTCCTCAGATCTGAACAGTTTGGAAGTCTCCAAGACTATAGAGTCCTAAAAAAAGGTGTGTTATAGTATGTCCCTGGCACTTTGTTGTGTTACCTTCTATCCAGGTCAGGTGGGTTAGTACTTGTTCTTGACCAACACTAAGCTGAGTTGAAATAAGTAAAGGTATCAGTCTGAACTTGGCCAGCTGTACAATTTGTGCATGTGTGTTACTGTGGCTGTGTTGCAGAAAATCAGCTAGAAAAGCTCCATTGATTTAGTTAGAATGGAAAAATATTTGTGATAGTGAAGCCAGTGGCTTCTTCCAGGACTGGGGTGCATGGAAAAATCATTTTAAATACCATAGAATAGGAAAAGCAGCACCTCGGCAGAATCAAATGTGATAATTTATATACAAAATAAAAATTTTCTAAATCCAAGCTTACTGTGTTTCAACCTGACGTGTTTGTCAAAAGCTTGAGTAGTGCGCATCAGCTGATTGGCTAATTGTCACTAGGTGTGGTGTTTTAATAAACATCTCATAAAATCCTTCATTTTAGATCACAAATTCTACAGTAGCACTATAATTTGGGGCACTGAAATCTCCATTTAAGGTGCTCTAAATGATATTCAGTGCCTTAATATAGCAGCAAACATGTATTTACTTTGTAAAGATTTAGAGGAGTAATGTCTACCTGAGCAGAGAATGGAGTCGCTTTCCCTCTGTGTGTGTGTGTGTGTGTGTGTGTGTGTGTGTGTGTTGTAATCCTTCAGGTTAACACTGTTAGCTCTGTCAGCACTTTTGCCGTTGTTGCCATGTTGAGAGCCGTGCGGACGCAATAGAAATGCTCCCGATCTTGTATTTAGCACCTTTAATGGTTATGTAATGTAAACATGTGATATGTATGGTAACCAATAGTTCTGTAAAGCAGTTCCCCTGCTTTTTATTACTGTTGATTTAAAAATGTAATCTAAATTAATGGATGCACCTGGAAAAATCGTAGAAATATTGCTGTAAATCTAAAGGTCAGTCAAATTCAGAGCACATTCTTCCACCAACATAAGATTTTCTTAAGGGTTCACAAAAAGATACAAATTGAATCTATACATCATTAGGCCTACCAATAGTTTGATATCAAAAGAGGCACTTTTCCATGATTTGATCTGAAATTTGAGTTATAAAAATATATATCAAATCCGTGCAACGTCAGCCATGTGCAGTATTTATTGATAATTCATTAGGGCACCATTATGTTGTCTGTTGTGAGATGCCTCACCCACTGCAATGCCCCGTAGTGTAAGAAGTCAGTCAGTCCTTCCTCCTCACACTGCGGGTTCACCACTAGAGGGAACACGTGGTTCAGTGTTTCCTGCTGAAGCTCTCTGTGATAGAAATGACTGCAGAGGCATCTAGTGGCTCTGGAGCTTCAATACTCAGCTGCATTAGAAAAAATACATTTTTTATGCATTGCATGCATTTTATGCATCTTTTTACCAAACATCCAAAAGGAGAAAAAAACAGAATTATATAAATATTTATTTACAACATCAAAAGGTGTACAAGGAAGAATAAAGTGCTTTGTACTTGAGATTTTCTTCTTCTCACCTTATTTCAATCAGGACAATAATTTGCTTAGTGCATGTTTATCATTGGATTTATACAAAGCAGGAAGCAAAGGAAAGAAAATATGTCTGTTACTCAAAATGGCATTTACAGTGGGTGTTCTCCTGCACGCAAATTGGCTCCTCTTCTGTGCTCATGTTGAAATATGAACTCTTATACAATCCAAAACCAACATTACAGCAAGACTGTTATACACTGCCAGTCAAAACCTTTTGAATGTTATTTTTTCACATTTTTGGGTCGATTTCAAGCCATGTAATTGTAATTTCATTATGAATAACCTAAATTAGTTAATAAAAGTAAGCTATTGTGCTCTGGTGTATCTATAACCTTTTATTTTATTGGAATGAATTATATTAAAACATACAGCCCTGTTTATTTGTTACTTTTAATACTAACACTGTCTACATATTTGAACACCTGCGTCCACTAATCAGGATCTGAGAGCCCACCCAAGGTGTCCCAGTAAAACATTTACCAGTGAGTCAGTACACACAATACCAGGGTTCAGGACATGCAGACATTTCAAGAAATGCTTAAGTTTTTAGGAGCTTTAAAAGATAAACATTAAAGTTTAACGTTTGGAACACTCAAGACAGTCAGTACAAATAAATTGCTAAGAAACCTTAATTATCTTTGAACATCTGTAAACTGACCAGAACTCTGATAGAAAATGTTCTAGCAGTCTGTACCGTTTAAAATCTGGTATCTACACATCAAATGTAAAACAAATATATTGTATAGTACACATTCATACAGTATAGCACAGATGTCTGTCACAGGAGCCAAATAAGAGTTATCTAGGTCAGTGGTTCCCAAACTTTTTCACATCAAGGACCCCTAAACTGGCACAAATTAGACCACGGACCCCTCTTTGACAAGATTTTGTTCCAGGGTCCCTAATCTGATAGGATTTTTGCTTTTAGATGTTTTATTACAGAAAGTGTACAAACCCTCTAACCAAAATAGTCATATATTCTGTCATTGTTTTATTTATAGATGGAATTATAGTGAAAATAAATGAGTCCTCTTTTTGTTGGGGACCCCCTGGAACTCCCTCAAGGACCCCCTGGGGGGTCCCCAGACCCCACTTTGAAAACCACTGATCTAGGTTAGTTACATATACATATACTTATGACAGTTATTTTTATCACATTTATGAGTTCTTTGCTTTATGGAGTAAACTTTTGATGTAATATAATGTTTTTCTTTTGGCTGGCAGTGTATGTTTGTCAAAAGTATATTATAATGCTTGATGTGTTCCTGGATATTTTGCAAAGAAAACTACTTCCTGCAGTCAGTCTCTCACAGCCATATTGATAGAAAAATACACACCTGCTCAAGCAATATAACCAGCAAAAAAACAAACAATAAAAGTCAAGAATAAGAGTTGTAGTATCACCAGGTCCAGCAGGTAGACTCAAGGTGACAGTACATTCATATCCTAATGGCTGCTGGGCACATCATGGCCAAATGGAATTATAACATTTGTTGGTTTCAGTTTGCTTGGAGAAATTTGCCACATTTTGATAATACTGTCAGTAAAATTACGTGTAAATACAGGTACCATCTGCTTCTCCTTGAATGCTGAACCTGCTGTTTTGCTTTCCCCTGCACAAAGGAGGGCAACTGTTTGTTTTTTTGTTGTACTCACTTCACTGCATATACTGTAGTTACACTTGACTTTATCCCCACTGTCCCAAGACACTATACTCCTTCATCCCTTTGGTTCCTATTGTGCTTTACAGTGGCTTCACATCTTTCTGCTATCAAAGACAAAACACACTTCAGTAAACTTTAGGCTTCATGCACCCCAGTTTCCAAATGATAGATGAGAGGCGCTCTCCGCTTACTTTCCTACTCCAGAACATTTGGCGAACATCAACAGCACAAACATGAATTAAAGCCACCTCTCAGTATTATTTCTGTTATCACTGGCTACAGCCTCCGCAAGAAACAAACAGAGAATAAAGTGTTGAATTGATCCATAAAGTAAACAAAAGGTCTACAAAAATCTATTGATAACGCTAATAGATTAATATTAGTTAGACTCTTTTTAATATCTATAATCTAGGTCTTGGTTATACTAAGTTAAAGAGGACCTGTTGTGCTCATTTTCAGGTTCATACTTGTGTTTTGGGTTTCTACTAGAACATGTTTAAACACTTTATTTTTCTCATACCAGCTGTGTTGCAGCACCTCTTTTCACTCTCTGTCTGAAATGCTCTGTTTGACCTCTTTGAGCTTGATCATGCAAATGTGTTACTTGGTGACATCATCGCGTTATGGAAGAGAAGGCGGGACTTTAAGCAAGGCGTTTCAGGCAGTTCGGAGAGTAACTCCTTTAGCGTGGAATTTGGGCTTTGTAACTTTGCAGACCTTTACATGCACAAATAACTATAACGCACTAAAGGAAAGGGAAAAAGCACAAAAGCATAACAGGTCCTCTTTAAATATTCTGTTTAGTTTTCATTACATTCTCCTAAAACTTAGCTTTGTTTACAGAAGAAAAAAAATGTTTTTAAAACAAGATTTAAAATGCAGTGATGTTTTCTGAAATCATGATAAATCAAGACATTTGTCGGATATATTTTCAAGATGTTGTCCTCAGGAGTCTTAATCAAATTCAGAAATAATACTCCTTCTGCTACACTTAGTGATTGCACTTGGAATGGTCCTGGGAGTATACTGCACCACAGAAAAAACAACAGTAGTTTCTCACTAATGTACATAAATAAAGGGAGGTTTTTATGTATTACAGGAAAAGATTTAACAAAACAGGCAGTGCCCTGATTCAACTGTTATCAGGCAATTAAATGTGCGTTATCGGTCGCTACAAGCATCATAGATGTTGGTCAGTAAAGGCCCAATAAGACTACTAGGTTGTAAAACTGAAAGTGAAACTTCTAACACATTGTAAAACTGAATGAAATGTTACATTTCAACAACAAACAAAATGGCTTCTTTAGATTTAGGCAACAAAACCACTGTCTTCTTCTTTTATTCCTTCTTTTGGTGATCGACCATGTGAATAGATGACAAAACCTACTAGTTGGTGCAGCAGGGCCCTACTGGCCCATATCTATGAGGCTTATGTGTACTGATAACGCCCCATTTAATGACCTGATAACAGTTGGCTGGGCAGTCTCACAAAAGTGCAAATTTGCAGGGAACTTTTTCAGACATGATGACCCTTGAAATCTATGAACAACACGGAGATCATCAAGCATAAATTGAAACAGTACATCTTAAAAATTGACCATTTAAGTCTTGAGCTCAGTCCTCTTAGAAATGGAAGAGAATTACATCAAAACTGCAATAGCTTCTATAAAATCTCCTGTTTACATTCACAGGAAAGATCTTAAATAAAGTAAATCCTTTAACTATGCAAAATGCGCGTAATGTCGAAACATGACTCAAGTTTCTGTACTTTTACTGCCATTGTGCTTTCCTTTGGTTACAAAATGATAATAAAAGCCCGTCAGCGCTTTGTCAGAGATTCTTTGTCCTCATCCAGAATCAATCAAACAAATATAAATGTAACACAACACTGGCAAGGCAAAAGGGGTTTACATTTCTGCACATGTAATCCAAAATTGCACCAAGTCTTCAGCAATTGGTCTTCAGGTCCAATTCACTGGAGATGAAGTTCAAAGGTGACACATGACAGTCTTTAGGTCTCTTGCTCACTCTTATAGGTCACTGGATCAAGGGGGATGGCAGTCTGTAGGATGTCAAACTCCATCTGATTATTGTCCATGTCCATAACACACATGATGCTGTGACTGCCTGATGTCATGGTCGCAGTGTCCTGGAACATATTTTGGAAGTCTACAGAAACTGAAGTCCTCCTCTCCTCGGCCCTCTCCTTCCCCACAATCTGAGAGTCGAAGATGTCGTCCTCGTCCTCCCCACAGCTCAGCGCCACCTCGTTCTCGTAACAAAAGGCGCTCAGCGACCTTGGAATCAAGGATCTAGATGGAGAGGCGGGAGAAGCAGCCCGACTCGCAGCCTCATCGAGCTCTTTGGCGCTGAGGTGGGGCGTTGACGGCACCTCGTAGGTCTTGTGGAAGCGACCGTAGTCTACCTTGTAGCGGTCACGGTCCTCGTAGATCACAGGCTCAAACCTGTGACCCCAGAAGACCTCTCTGGAGATGTAGGAGCTACGGAACTGGGTGGTCATGGCCGTGGCCTCCACCATCCCCTCCAAGATCACGACTATCTCAAAGTCATCTGCCTCCAGATCGGCTCGGCTTAAAGTATACAAGGGGCTGTCTTTATCTATCTCGTGGATTATAACCAGCGGGGATACTAGGAACAGACGGTCTGTGCCCTCATCATAGCCCACATTGAGGTCCATCTGCTCCAAGGGAATGTACTCGCCCTCAGCTGTGACATAAGAACGTATAAGCTGGGCACGGACATGAGCCTCCACGATGTGGCTCTTCCGCAGGTTTCCCACCCTCCACATGAGGCACAACTTGCCGTCACGAAGGGCTATGACAGCATTTTTGGAGAACATAAGGGTCTGGTTCCTCTTCTTTGGCCGCGCCATCTTGGCCATGATGGTGCCAATCATGAAAGAGTCAATGATGCAGCCCACAATGGACTGGACGACTACTGTTATGACAGCGACGGGGCACTCCTCAGTAACGCAGCGCCAGCCGTAACCAATGGTGGTCTGGGTCTCCATGGAGAACAGGAGCGCCCCAACAAAGCCACGGACATGAAGTATGCAGGGCATCCTTTGTGGCTGTCCTCCAGATGTGTGTCCAGAGGTGGGCCCATAAAGCCCCGCCATCCCCACCGCCAGCCCATCACCCTTCACCGTCGGTTGCTCCTCAAAGTCGCCATGTGCCAGGGCGACACTGTAAAAGATAATGCCAAAGAAAAGCCACGAGACCAGGAAGCTGACGCAGAATATAAGCAGCAGGTATCTCCAGCGGATGTCCACGCAGGTGGTGAAGATGTCAGCCAGGTAGCGCTGCCTCTTTTCATCCATGTTGGTGAACAAAACATTACATTGTCCATTTTTCTTTACAAACCGGCTCCGTGCTTGGCCGGAGCCCCTTGTCAGAACCTTCCCGTTGTAGTTGTTCATCCCTCCTTGTCCCCTTGCGCTGGGCTCTGAAGCAGAGGCTCCCGACCTCCTCCTACTGTCTTCTGTCTCCGCGTCGTAGGGCGAGTGTAGTCGCAAGCTGGGGGAACCGTGGCCGTTATGGAGTCCTAAGTTAGAGATCTTCTGGCGGGCCTCCTCTGGTAAAAAGTCTGACACATTGCCGAACCTGTCAGGCCAAAGAGGGGGGGATTAGGATCCAAAAATCTGGTATCCGTATCATTCACATTGTAGTGTGCATAATATGAAAAAGGAACATCTTATAGATCCAGTAATCTTATTGATCTTTGTACATCCCAAAGTACAATTTAAAACACAAAGACACTACGCACCCTCTCCTAGACAGCGACAGGACGATAATAGCTGACTCATTAGAGATAGGGGATGCGAGCAGTTTAAAATGGGAAACTGCCGTCCACACAGTTTAAACTGGGAAACTTGTCAGTGAAGAGAGTGATAAAAGATTTAACTCAAACAATCCACTCAAACCAACCAAACTCGCTGTCACCTGAGTGTATCGATCAACCTAACCTGTCTCTCTCCTTTACATGGAGGATTACCAGCCGGGAAGGTGAGTTCAGTTTAGCTATGTGGGACGGATTTGCTTTCATCACAGATTACAGGATTATATCTGAGTCAGTGTCGGTGAGACGACCTTTTGAGATGGACTGACATATTATATATAGATGACACTCTCTTTTAAATATTCATGAACCCACTGATAATAAGAGATCAGATGTTTGCAGGTGAAATTCCATTTTTGGGAGAGTATTTGTCTTGCTATAGCCAGTTCCTACATGAAGTCAATCTTTATTATGCCATGAAGGGAATTTTTTCATGGGCTTTAAAATACAAAGAAAGAAGACAATAAGACAGTGGGACAACTGCACAAAACTGTAAGACAAATGAAAACCCATACAAACAACTATGAGACAATTAAACCCCAACATGCAGAGATGGTATACCATTAAAATACTATGTTTATGTGCCAGGCTATAAATGTGCATACAGAACAACTAATCCAGTGTATTGATGGCCATTAATACAACAACCTGAAGGCAAGCGCTGGTCAGGATGATGTAGGACGGCCTTGGCCTTTCTAAGGATGTGCTGGCTGTAAATATCCCTGAGCCGGGCCTGACTCACCCTGACTAGCTCACCAAATTAGCAAGCCTATTCTCACCAGCCATGTTAAGACACTGTGTCCAATCAGAACCATTGTTTATAAAGCAAATGTGTGCAGTGAAACTAAACATAAGATACATCCAGGATGGCAAAATCATGCTGTGAATTGACTCCTTTATTTCTCATTTCTTTGCAGTTTGGGACTCAGACTTCAGTGATACAAAATGATCTAGTCGGCAAAGGAATGCTGAAATTTAAGAGTACGTTCAGGGCTTTAAACACTCACAAAGACCACTTAATAAAATGAATTAGTCCTAGACAGGCAGTTGGCCAATAAATCCCTCACCTGTTGGACCTACTTGTTCCCATGGCACCAGGGATCTCTGGTATGGGGCTTGGTTGGGAGGCCAGACTCAGGTCTACACCATGGAGGTGGTGCTTGGACCACTGAGAAGACCACTGCAGGAGAGAGACAGAGAGTAACAGAATCAGCCCGGCTCAGTAGGTGATTTGAGGGTGAATAAGGGGGGAAACCACCCCCCTTGTTAGCAAAACGACTAAAATGCATCCCTCTTGTTAACCTGCCACCCCCCCTCTCCATAGTAGCAGAGAGAGTGCAGGGGCAGAATATGTTAGTCTAGTCTGACTCATTGATCTTTGATCTGACTGAAGTTTGTGCAAGTTAGAATCTATGGCCCCGACCATAGCTCTGAAATATCAGCAGCCTAACTGTGTGTTGATAAATCCATGGCGCTGTCTGTGATGCTGAAGTTCAGTAGCAGACAGATTTGTTATTGCGACTTTTTTCGGAGTCAGTTTTGTCTTGGATCTATAATATTCTCTAAACTATATAGTTTAGGATGTGGGTGGTTTTAAAAAAATACAGAACCAAAAGAGTCGTTCATGGAACAGTTTTCTAGTCGTGGTGAATGAAACAAACTGGATCCGTCCCGACTGTTACAAATAAACACTAAACGTAGCCTCTAAAGTGGGGGTTTAACTCAAAAAAGAACAGAGAGCTGTTGATCGGGGGAGGCACACTTTAATAAATTCAAAACATGACCATTCTTTAACTTTTTAAAAACCTAATCTAACATTGTTTCATCACATCTCATCTCTTTATATGTTTAAACATTATATTGTGGGTTTCTAGTTGTTGTTGTTTTTAGGCTAAAGATGTGGATGATTTGATTCTGCAGAATGTCTGGAGGAACAGTGTGACCTGTGTGACCTTGCTCTTAAGAACAGAGTTGTAATGTTGTACGTGGGTGTAAGTGGCGGTTTTACGTTTCATCTGCACAATGGACACATCTTGTAAGCGTAATTATAGATAAAGCAAAGTGTTTACTTTGGTTACACAGTTAAGAAACCCGTTCTCAATCTTTCTATCAACCAAAAGATTAAGCATAGCAGTGTGCACCCAACTCCCGACCTCTTCAACACTCAAACACACACACAAACCGTTAACAGCACACTGAAATGCTGTTGTTGGCAGCTTTATTTCTGTCTGTACACCTCACAAAATATAGTATTTAGTCAAAATTAGCATCACATTCAAACCCATATAGATATTGTTCACCTTGGAGCTACTGAGCAGCTTCACTTCAGCAGTTGAGCTTATGCTCAGTGACAGCCAGAAGGTGGAAACCACAACATAAACAATTGTACAGATAAAACCATTCAGGTGACAAAGACCTCCACTCCAAAGACCTTTTTTTTTAACCTCCACTCTTGCTATATACTTTTCTTATGCTAGTGAGGGTGCTTATCTATCTGCTTTATCTTGCAGATATTAAAAATAAGCTCCAGCACACTGTCAACACTTACAGTCAGTTTATAAGATACAAACGTAAGATTTTTTTTCATATAAATCTGGGATATTAGTGTTATACTAATGAGATGAATATTGATTACATTCTGAAAGTTTTATTATTATTATTATTATAGTCTGTAAATCAATTTGAGTTAAGATTAAAGTGGTTGGAGCTATATTTTTGTTCTAGTACCATACAGTTACCTATCAATTCATGTGATCAATTTTAATCATGTGTTTCTTTATGTGTATGATCTACATCATTGTCTTACTTTTATTTTTATGGAAAGCATTAAAACCGGATGTAAGTGAGGTTCTTTGTGGTTTAAAATTTGGGCTATTATGGACAATAAATGCCACCTCAATAGGCCTAAGAACCTAGAAAAATATCATGCAGTTGTATCTGTTTTTTTTTTTTTTTACATTTCTATGTATAATAAATGCATTTTAAGGACATTATAAGCTCAATTTAAAATCACTGAACATAATGACGAGTTTGTTTCTCTGCAATGACACTCACATATAAACGTGAGGATTATATTTTCATATTTTGTATGTGGTCTGTCTCCGTACAGGTGTCCCCAACAACAACTGTGAAAGAAGTTCTCCCTCTGCCGAGCTGTATCTATAAAAGGAAGATGAAACCAGCCAACCATCCATCATCAGGGTACCAATGTGTTACAGCAGAGACTGAGACACACACAATACAAACCAGTTAACGGTCACCATGCGGGTAAAACTGGGACTTTCACTGGAGCCAGTTTCCATAGGAACACGTCTCCTGTGGCATTTGGGGGACTGAGAGTCACAAGAGACACGGTGGTGAAAGGGGGGGCGAGTATACAGTACTAAGTGCTCTGATAACACGATTCATAGGGGGAGGGAGGGATGAGATGGGATGGGATGGGAGAAAGGATGTAAGGGCAGCGATGCAACATCTACATTTTAAACAAAGTGCAAGAGGTGACTCTTAGTGGAGACCTTTCTGATCCTTATTACTGAGTGGCAACGTAAATGAGTACAAGAGAAATGTGTAGTTGAAGACTTGAAAATGTCTTTTGACCCAAGTCAAAAGACATTTTCAAAAAGCTTTTATGTTTTGCTTTATCCTACTTATCTTCCTAATGATTTACCCAAGAGCGCTCCACTGAGAGGAGTTCATTAATTACAGAAACACGTTTCAGAAATCACAGATTTTCACACAATTTACATTTCTGTAATCTTTATTTTTGGTTGTTAAACTAATCCAGATTTTAGATTTTAATTATTTAATCATTTTTGGTTTTGGGTTGGGAATGTTTAGTTTTCAGTTTTTTAGTTTATTTGCACAATTATTCGGATACAGAATACATACTATAGGAAGAAACTGTAATTTCAGTGCAGGAGAGGAAGGAAGCCTGAAAGGCTTATTCAGAGTCCTCCCTGTTTTGAACAAATACAAAAGTGACATTATTACTCATCAAAAGCGAAACAAAAAGGACAAAACAAAAACCTAACTTACAAAGAACACATAGCACAAAGAATAACTATGTACACAACACTCATAAGCGAGCATAAGCAGTAGAAAAAGAAAAGAAAGAAGAGAGAAAAAACAACAAAAACTAACCTAGGGTAAGTAGATATGTACAACCAAGTTAATGTAGAGAGAAGTAGAAAATAATAAAAGAATAAAGTATGTTCAGACATATCTGTGTGGTGCAAATATTCATGCATGCAGGATTGTGTCCTGAAATGATTAGTTAGTTAATCTATTAGTTGACTGACAAACAAAATCAACAACAATTCTGAGAGTTAATTAATCATCTTAGCGACAAATCAAAAGTGCTTCTTAAATAAAATTTGGACTGTTGCTCGAACAAAACAAGCATTTTTGTCACTTTCTGTCCATTTCTTTTACATTTTCTGTCATTTTACAGACTAAACAATGTTCCTGTTGATTGAAGAAGTAATCGACAGAGTAATTGATATGAAAATAATCGTTAGCTGCAGCCCTCTATGTATGAAATATACCCTGTCTGCTCATATCCTGCCTTTGCCACCATATTGTATTAGTGTGTCAAGACTTGTGCAGTGTCGTGGAAGTATTTTACTGTATCTCTGCATCACTAACTCCTCCCTAATCTCATAAATTCACAGATTAATAGTCAGTCATAATCTGTCGTACTGAAATAAGAAAGGTGGAGTCAATTCCTGGAGATTTCCTGACTGTTAATCCCAAAAGAGATAGAAGACAATGTCAAGAGGGGGATTAAGATGCAGTGTCCGCTTCCCCGAAAGCTTAATCGCCCCTCGTGAGACTCACTATGACATCTGCCATAAAAATACATTCTCCATCTAGTATGTGAATACCTGAATGTTATGGTGTGGCAGATGTGGCCGATAGTGGAGTAATTATGCAAAGTGGTCTGAGTCATTTTGCATGATATGCTCATTGAAAAGTGGATATTAAACTTACTGTCTATGAAAGCTTTTACATTTTTCTTTGTATTTTCTGAATCTGATTGTCAAGATGAGTGTTTAAAACTGCTGGCAGAGTAGCCTTGTTACATAAATTTAAATCTAATAATGGAAGGACATGTTTGCTAAACATTTGACCTGCTGAGTCCGTCTCACTAAAGCGCTTCATGCTGCATTCCTCTGTGTTGGGATGCTGGGACTGTGGGTAACTGTTTTGAGTCAGTCATTCCACTGAGCAGGTTCACTTCACTTCCTCTTTATTTTCCTTTGTAGAACTAGCTGGTACAGTGTGAGAACTAAGTAATACATACCCCTGGTTCACCTCTGCTTCTAACGCTCCAACCCACAGAGAAGCCAGTGCAAAGAATGATTCCCACGCTACCATCACATCCCAGACAACCTCCGTGTTGGCCTCATTTCACATTTGTTTTCCCATGTTGTCCAATCTGAATCTTTGCAAAACATCTTATATTTCACAGTTCAGATGTCCAACTAAACATCTATGACACTTAAGCTAAGTTAATGTATTTTATTTTAAGGTGAAAGACTTCAGTTACTTTCCTCCTCGGGGATTTCAGTCTGTATTTCCATCTCCAGACCTGATTGATCTGAACGTGACTCTGAATGTTTGTTTACTGGACACACAGACGGAGAAAGGCCGCCACAAATACAGCTTAGCAGCAGCAGCAGCAGCAGCAGCTCACTAAATCGTCTTTTGACTGTCTACAGTTGGTCAGCCAATACTGTTGCATCTATTACTTGTAGATATACAATATAGCTACTGTTTTTTCAAAGTACTACTGGTCACTTTTTGGGGTGAAATGTCTCAGTGTAAGTATTTATTTACCTTAAAGGGGACATATCATGAAAAACTCACTTTTTTGAGTGCTTGTGCACGTACATGTGCAACACATTCTCACTCCCAACTCATGAAATGCCACCGCTTGTTCTCTTGCGTTACTTTTGGATGGACCAGGGACAGCGTGTCAATGTACGCTTGATACATGCATTGTGTCTTTTCAAAATAAACTACAAACTAAACAAAGGTTTAGGCAACACAAGCGCTTAGTTGTGGTTGATGTTAGCTTCACTGACTAACGACTCACGTAACTCACAGAGATGACAATACCAATGACTCATGTGACTAGCAACTCACGGGACTGACGATACCGACGAGTCACGTGACTAACGACTGACGTGACAAAATAAGTCAACGTTACTTTTAGTTTCACACGGGACACAAACACCGGTCTCCTGGTCTTGTGTTTGTTTGACCCATCCACCACCGCTCCCGCCCGCCCTAAGCTGACTCTCACGCTATTAATACTACGTCACTTGCTTTGACCGTCGAATAACGCAGCGGGTGGGTTTACATTGGAGTTAGCTGAAAGCCTGGTTCGTCACATACGGTTGCTAAAGTGTGCCTCCATGCGGTGGCACACTTTAGCAACGGTATGTGACAAGTTGGGAGAGAGAACAAGTTGATATTTGGTGTCTGGGGTGTCTACCAACCCACAAACTGTGAAATGAGACAACCCAGTCAGTTTTTTTGTGGGCTGCCTGGATCAGAAAACATGTGATTCAACAAGATATTTGGCTCCCCTTCCTATGTCACATGCAGGCTCATTAGAATATATCGCCCACAGCTTGAGAACTACCTTTGCAAAGGTACACCATATTTTTCTCACAAGCCAATCAGAGCAGACTGGGCGTTTTTCAGTAGGGGGTCTTAAAGAGACGGGCGCTAAAACGGAGCGTTTCAGACGGAGGGTGAATACAGGTATATTCACACAGACACTATGAGGAAAATAAAGTGTTTTTAAACATTAAAGCATATAAACATGTTCTAGTAGAAACCTAAAATACAAGTATGATCCTGGAAATGAGCATGATATGTCCCCATTAACTGTCCTGGTTGATGTTGTTTTTCCTGTGGTCCTGAAAAGGTCACTAGGGCTGTCTGGATAAAAGAAAAGATTAGGTCAGAGTGACATAATCAAGGAAAGATAAATCAATAACGTTCCCCTCAACCATGAAATGGTTCTTTATTCAAACTAAAAAAATCACTTTATACCCCGGTTCCCCCGTGATAGGCTTATGTATAAAATGTTTTGCTTGTTTGTGGTGAATCAAAGGTTATATTAAAGGTTTTCATTATGAAAACTTTTTTTCAGTTTTGTTTTGATCAAAGCCACAAGCTGATAATTTATATTAGCTGTGTTCCCTCTCTCTCTTTACTCTTTTGTGAGACCTTTCCTTTCCCTTCCAAAGGCTGCAGAAACAGAACACATTGACATGCTTTAATGTTCAAAAAATACATTAATTTACTCAGACTCAGAATATACGTTTCCGTTCTAGCGCCTGTCTCTTTAAGTCAGACGTGTCTCGAAGTTAACCCGTGATTTGGGGAAACTCTTGCGCAATGGTTAAAGTTAGGCATTGATCTTGAATAGTTAAGGTTAGGATAGGTCGTCGGGCAGCAAATCTTGCGAGAGTTTTTGCAGATTTTTATATCAGACTTCGCAATTTGCAGGTTACCTTCTAGAGCCCACCTCCCAGAAAAGCCCAGTCTGCTCTGATTGGCTTGCGAGAAAAATATGGTGCACCCTTACAAAGGTAGTTCTCAAGCTGTGGGCGATATATTCTAATGAGTCTGCATGTGACATAGGAAAGGGAGCCAAATCTGAATGGCTTGTGGAATCACGTTTTCTGATGTGTTTCATGATATGTCCCCTTTAAGATGTACAAAAACAAAAGCTACAATATAATCCAAAAGTTGAAAACCAAGGAGAGATTTGTAGGCATGTAACATGTCAAATAACATTTGTTTGAAGTTGATCAACAGGTTCACATCATTTCCTCAAGGTGTGTTTAATACCTGCTGTCCCTTAATTTGTTTCCATGTGATGCCTTTGAGCCTCACCGGAGCCGTAGAGATTTACAGATACATGACGGAGAAGTGTGACTGTTCACTTAATCACACACACGACACGGCAGTTTCCATGATGCCTGAGCTTTAGTCTGTTTGACGCAGTGCTTATTTTGCTATGATATCCGTGACAGAGCGTACAACTGCTCTTAATGTCATGGAAACTTAATCCATCAAGTTATTATTCTGATACTGAAATACTATTTGAACGTCATGATACTCACCAAGTTGGTTGTTGTTTTCTGTCACGTAGTTGTAATTTGGGTTCCTTGTTCTTCACTTCCTAAAATCCCACTTTTACTGTCCAGGGCAAAGGTCCCACATCCTTAGATTCATGTGGTCTGTGGTCCCTTCTTTCACTCTTCCTCTCTTTTAGTTTGTTCCTTTAGTTTCTTCTTCATCGCTTCTTCTTTCTTTTACCCCTGTTGTTTCTATCTTTGAATCCGTTATTGTCCTCCACTGCCTCCTTCGCTGACCATAATCCTGTCTGTGCCACGCTCTCCTGTGCGTACTCACTCACCCCGGGCTGAAAATGCTGTGTCAATCTCCCCTCTGCACAGCATGGGTTGGGAAGGGAGGGAGGGAGGGAGGAAGGGAAGGAGGGATGGATGAAGGAGGAGAGGAGAAATGAATAAAAGAAAGGCAAAGAGAGAAAAGGAGAGGAGATGATGCCACTTTGTCTGTGCACTAAGCATGTGTAGGTGTTGAATAATGCCTGATGTGCCCATGTAAGCAAGCGAAAGCTCGTTTGAGTCATGATTTCTAGGCTAACTCTCTTTGAGGAACAACAGAGATGAGATACTGTAACAGGTGGGAGACAAAGAAAAGATGGGGGCTTGGAAATAGAGTGGTTGAGTTGCCATCATAGTTTAGAACTGAATCACCATGATGATCACAATAACATAGGCCTATTACTGTAAACTTACATTTACTCCAACACAGTCAAAACCACCATAGACCCACAGCTCTGCTAGCACATTAAAATGCCACATCAACACAGTTACACAGGGAGAAAAGTGTTAGTTTGAATGGTTCAAGCAGTTTTTCTGCCCTGCGTCATTCTGTGCTGAATCGCACTTTATCTTGAAGTGCTGTGGTGATGCATTGTTTAAAAAAAAAAAACATTTGTATAATGAGTATTTGGTTGAAGTATCTTTCAGCCAATCTCCTGGTATAAGCTGTTGAGTTGAATTAACTCATTCAACTTAATGATGGAGAAGGACTGAGCCTCTAGACTACAACTGCATTTGCTGGTGGGCTGAATGGTTGTTGAACATTTAGCAGACAGATGACAGGAAGTGAGGGGAGAGAGAGAGAGATGGGAGTGACGTGCAACAAAGGTACCCGGTCATATGCAAGCGGGGGGCATTGTGGTTACAGGTCAGCATCTTAATCCCCTAGGCAACCTGGGCATCTGTAAATGAACCTAAATATGTTTCTCTTTCACATTCATTCATTAATGCTAAAGGTGGGAGGGTTGTTGGCCATATTGGCAATTCTGATTGTGGTGAAAGACGGGGTCCCATCCAATGACCTTTAATGTCATACCACGGGTTTGAAGTATAGTCAGTAAAATGTACTTGATCAAAAGTAAAACTACATTCTTCAATAAATGTCTCCGTTAGTGTGTCAAATACTTGATGTGTTGATGTGTAACAGTGTTTTAATGTTGAAATGTTATGCCAGGTGCCTTAAAATCTATTTCATTATGAAGTTTTTGTAGCTACAATGTTAATTTGTAAAAGGAATTACAGCTTTATATGTGCAAATGTTGAGTTAAAGTCTCCCAAAATGGAAAGTCCTTACCTCAAGACTGTAATTTAAAGGGGACATATGATGCTCATTTCCAGGTTCATACTTGTATTTTGGGTTTCTACTGGGACATGTTTACATGCTTTAATGTTCAAGAAACACATTATTTTCCTCATACTGTCTGTCTGAATATACCCGTATTCACCCTCTGTCTGAAACGCTCCGTTTTAGCGCCTGTCTCTTTAAAACCCCCTCCTGAAGAAGCCCAGTCTGCTCTGATTGGCTTGCGAGAAAAACATAGTGCACCTTTGCAAAGGTAGTTCTCAATCTGTGGGCTTATGTGTCTTATTTTACAGTTTGTGGGTTGGTAGGCACTCCAGATACCCACATGTATGTGCACCAGCACTGAAAAAGTGAGTTTTTCATGATAAGTCCCCTTTAAGTTACAGTATGGCAGTAAATATACTCATCAATTCTCATCAATTCTCAAATTCTTTATCGGTGCAGCTGCACCAGGTTCATAATATCAGTTAGAGTATTAACTATGAAACTCATATGTATGAATTCTTTACTTTTCTACCTTTGATGTAAACATCATAAGTTTGTATATAGAGTCTGAGAAGTGCAACAGCAGACCTCTAAACCATCTCAAACTCCGCTTAATATCTGGTGCTCTCACAGCAACTTTCTGCTGGCTGATGAAGATTGACACATTCTCGTGATGCTCAATAGAAAGACCCCAAGAGACATCTTCTAGTTTAATTTAGGATTCCTTCATCCAGAATCCACATGACTATATGAAATATGAATTCAGCAAAACAGTTTCTATGGAAACCACCCTCCTGCCCTCACCCAGAGCTCCTCTTTTTGCCCCCTCATCCCTCCCTCATCCCTCCCCCTACTGAACCTCTTGCACTCCTTCCTTCCCTCTAAATTATAGGGAGGGTTACCTCTTTTCAAAATCTCTCTCTCTCTCACTGAGTAGGGATGTGGGTGTGCATCTGCCCATATGACAAATTCACAGAGGAGGAACGAGGGGGCGGATGGAGACACAGCACTGTAAGTATAGTGAGGCAAACAGAAAACATAAACTTAGAGGACAGATGGAGGGAGCAACATGTACACTATGAAGGAAATAACATACAAGGATCAATCAAACATGACAAGGACTTTGAGAGTAGTAATAGAAGACTTGAAACTTGACTTGGACTTGCAACAAATGACTTGTGAGCATCTCTGCTTTTTAGTTCAAGAAAGTATACTTTAACTTATAGTACTTAGCCAATGAGTTATGCATTACATAAAGAGACTTGCTCCTTTTGCTATTTTTGTGATTAGATTAAAAATAATAATAACATGTGTTGTTCTCATATGCCTCTACGGTGAATGGATAATCCAAAAACCTGATGAATTGAAGTAAATTTATATCAAAACAGCCTTTTACAAACTCTCACACACTACCTTATCAAAAAGTAGCACAACTACATGCCAAGTATTCTTTTCTGTAGGCCTATAAGGCAAGAATACTTAGACTTTTAAGTATACAGTACTTGTCAGTATGAGCCAAGTATACTTAAGTTTACTTTTGTTAAGTATATCTCTGATAAGTATATAAAAAGTAAACTGAAAGTATACTCAGTATGTATAGTTTTAGCACACATGCACAAAGAGAGAGAATAAAGCAAGAGTAATACTATAGCAGCAGGTCAGTATGGGTCAGCCAATATAATCAGTGGAAACACACCAGAGAAATTCAGAGTTATTCACCATTTCTCTGAATTATTTCTTGACTTAATGAACGTGTAAAGTTGGAAAGACAGTGGAAATGCTGCTGGGAGTTTTTCTTTATCCTGCCTTTGAAAAACTGGTTTGGAAGAGACTGTTTCAGGTCTAATTCTGGTCAAATTTGACCACTAATGAGAAATGTTTCTTTGTGGCTGCACCCAACCCTAAATGGAGAAAAATCTCTGTGCTGCCTATTTAATTAAAGCAATTTGTCCTTGTTACTTTGATAAATAGGTTTACAATATAAAGCCAAGAGAATGTAAATAGGCTAGGAAAATTGGGATACTGCTCAAGCCTTAAAGGAGGCTCCAGGTGGTTAATTTGATCTCTGACTATCAAAATGATTATACCTATTAATTACCTTTAGCCTCGCTTTACAGATAATCACAGCCTCTACCAACTGTAGACACTAAATAACTGGGTAGCATAACAGTAAAAAAGTTGTGCTGTGTGTGATGGGGGATCGATGGTTGCGGACAGACGGATCAGACAACCACTCGGTGCAGCATCTGAGGAGGAGATGAGCAGGCAGACAGACTCCTCGGGGAAGACCTGACTGTGTATAGGTATAAATAGCTACTAATCAGGCCTGGGCGTCAGATTAGTTCCCATAACCTTTTGTTCAGAACACCATGGTCTATGTATGGGTCAGCTCTGTCCAGAGGATGTCCTCTACAGTACATTTGTCTGGAAGAAATCCCCCATAGGAGACTAATAGAGCATCATTTTATTGCATATTGTCAGTTTCTTCTTTCTTCATACATCATTCATGTATCACTCTTACTGTCTGATGTATCAGCTTTCAGATAATACAAACACTTCTGCTTGAGAATAAACTTGAACAACCTGTTGACAGAAAAAGGGTCCGGATGCTTCAGGGGTGTATGAAGAAGCTGTGTACTCTTCGTCGGTGTGCGGTGCCCCCTCACTTTCTCTGCATCAGCACCACAGATGCAGTCTGAAGTAGGCTGAGAGCATTTCCTCTGTAATCTCAGGTGATTTTACTGCACCAAACATGAGAGTAGGAGGCACGGGAGCAGGATGTGTGTGATGCCATGAATTCAGATGCAATTTGTGGATTAAAGGAGGATGGAGGTGGTGGTGGAGACGGTGGGATTTGATTTGATAGGAAGGGAGACACCAAGTGATGAGAAATGGAGGGTGAGTGGTTTTTAGGTTTTGACCGTGACTCAGATAGCAGAATTAGGAGGAAAGGGAGGCAGGTGGAGCGGATGTGCCAGAAGAAAGTGAAGACAGAAGGTGGAGAGTATTTTAAAACACTGAAAAGCATTAGAAAAGAGCTATAAGCCCTCTCTGGACAAAACGATTTGGGGATAACATCACAAATGAAGTTTGGTTGTTGTCTGACTGTGGCATTTACCTCAAGAGACAGTTTTCTATTTGCATACAACAAAAAACTTTGATCTTCATTCTAAAGACTCATCTCAATGAGAATAACACAAATAGAAACAGCTCGTCACACAGCTGGAGAAGACTCAAAATATCCTTCCCAGTGTGGGACGAGATATTTTCAAATTACCATCTGTCACAGATAATTATTCATCGTCTGCTGTGAAACACGATTGCTAATGAAATCCTCTAATTGAATCAGTCTGAATCATTTCAATATGATCTGATTACTACACTTTTGCATCTAATTACATTTAATTAAGCGTATTAATGTCTCAACCTGAAGACAGGTACATATTGGTGTATGATTCATACAGCCCATCTGCCAAAGTTGATAAAGATAATAGGCAAGACAAGGCAATTTTTCTAGAAAGCACATTTCACACACAATTCAAAGTATTGGACATAATGCATTATACATATGCATATATAGATAGATAGATAGATAGATAGATAGATAGATAGATAGATAGATAGATAGATAGATAGATAGATAGATAGATAGAAGAACATTAACATTTTTATGGATTTAAAGGTAGATTGATCTTTCTATACAGAGTATACCACCCCTTGGATCTGGGGTCAACATGCTGACCTATCTGATAAAGGTATAAAATGCCTCCAAAATCACAATAATACATTTGACTACTTTTAGACCAACTAAATGCATAAATAAATAAATGATTCAGTATTTCTCCCACATAACTTTATTCCTGGCAGTGTGGGGAGGGCTGTGAAACAGCATTTAGACCTTAAAGGGACTGTTTGTAACTTCTTACATGTATTAATCACCCGGGTCGGTGTCACATGGGCGCTCGCGTGTGGCTATGATGTGCAGACAAAACTCCAACACAAACTACACGGAAGCACCAAAACCGCAAAGTTGTATCTAGTGAAGCCAGTTTTGCAAAACCGTGTTGGCCGCGGTCGGAGGACGCGGGGGAGACCGAAGCTTTGGTCTCCAGGGCCGGAGTCTCTGCTGTACTCTGCTCTGCTGCTCCTCTGCCTGCTTGGCTTCACTCAGCTCGCTCCACCTCACATGCTCGCACACTACACACTGCAGAAGAGTTAGTTTAGCTCTGAGAATATCTTAATGTACAGTGGACGTTTGTGCAGAAATAAATGCTGCAGCTCCTCCAGACCAGCAGAGGTTTCCCGTGTCTTGTGAAGCGACGGGGCTCCGCAGCGAGAAACATTATCGTCTCTGACCGGGTGCCGGTGTCTTCCCTGTTCCCTCCGGCCGCGGTCGGGAGGTTGAAGTAGGAAAAGCCAACACTAGGATCAGCATTGATTCATGGAGAGATCTTCGTCTGGTCAGCTAATATTACTGCCAAGCAGGTGAAATATAGAGTGATAATGTGGTTTTAGCTGACGTGTGTCGCCTCACTGTTTTGAGCGATGCTCGTTCATGTCTATGTAGAGCGAGCACAAGCGTGAGCCCGACGCTGACTTTCGTTGACTTAAAGGCCACAGGTGTCGCTGTTAACAAGCATTTCTGAATCTTACAAACAGTCCCTTTAATGTTTGGAAATAAAATGGAAAAGCTTCATTTTACTGGTTTGTGATTTTCTTATAATTTTCTAATAGGCCTAATATGTCTCGTGGAACGAACAACAGTAATCTGATACTGGGAAATAGAGACAAAATTCTCAGTTCTGTTAAATGAAAACAAAAGGAAATCCATTTCAGTTCTTTTTTTCAATGATTTTCCTCCTATTGAAAAGTGTGTTTTGCAACTCCTTATTGCCTGCAGTCTGTCGCCCTCTGCTGTTAAAGGGATGTACTTATTGAGGACGGACCGAGATTCAAGCAACACCGGAAATGTGAAATGTTGCCTCCCAAATACAACAGTAAAATCTTTTAAAACAACGAATCGCCAGGTAATATTCGTCATTGTTAAATACTTGATCAATTTAGGTATTTTAAATGATAGCTTTGTCTTGGAGAAAAAATGGATTTACCTTGGATACATGTAAGTGTGAGGGAGATGGCATCTTGTGTTGTATTGGAGAGATTTACATACATAACCAGAGGAAAAGCAGCAGAATTTGAAAATGTTTGGAAACCTTTGTTGGAGTTTCTTGGACGTCAAGGAAGCACAGTGACGTTGAAACTGCTGTGTGTTGCTGAGTGCTGTTGTTGAAATTGTTGTGTGTTTATTTATTTTTTGTTCTTCTTCTTTGAGGTATTTATTTGTTTTGTCTTATCTTTTATTTTATTTGTTTTCTTTGTTAGATATGTGAAATACATGAGATGTCATGTCTCTCTTTCTTTGATTACTGTGGAAATTTCATTACAATTTCATTGTATAATTTAATTATTAATAGTCTGTCTATGTGTGTATATATGTTTATATGTAAAATTCAATAAAAATATTATTTAATTTTTTTTTTTTTTAGGTATTCTACATGTCAACTTTATACACTATAGTGGCTAATTCTCAACATAAGACCACGTGTTGACTAATGGGTGTTTACTTTGAAAGAATCAGAACCGGAAACGGAAGCATTGTTTGATGCAGGCTAGCTGAGCTTGACGCTGGTTTGACTGTGCGAGCTGTCAGCCACGTCACCTCCTCTGAAACAACTTTCCTCAGACTAATGCGGACACAGTGAGACTCTGAGGTGACTGTCTGCTTATCTACATCAGTTTGGATAACGAGCCAACAGACGAACAGACTCGGAGTTCACTGTGTGTAGCTGTAAGCTTCTTTTATAGCTTCGTCTTGTCACTTTTTGCCCTCGTAGTGTCTGCAGGACGTGTTATAGGCCTGTGAGGAGGACTTGTGTTGTTGTTATTGAACATAAACAACATGAATGTCTTTCGTCTGGCGGGTGACGTGTCACATCTGGTGGCTATCATTATCCTTCTTCTGAAGATATGGAGGTCCAGGTCCTGTGCTGGTAGGCTACTGCTGACATCACTGCACTTTAAATTACTGCTGTGACTGTGTACACCCTCACTACAACAATATGCATGTACAGTATATATACATCACTGCACTTTAACTTACTGGTGTGACTGTGTACCTCCACTAAAACAATATGCATGTATATATACATCACTGCACTTTAACTCATTGGTGTATGACTGTACACCCTCAATACAACAATATGCATGTACAGTATATATACATCACTGCACTTTAACTTACTGGTGTGTCTGTACACCCTCATTACAACAATATGCATGCAGTTGTGCAGTATATATACAGCTGTATATCAGTGCACACAAATACACAGTGAAGTGTTTTTGTAGATATCATTATGGAGGGTGTGTGTGTATAATGCTAAGTGGTTGTGCAGGAGTGGAAGCGACGTGGCAAAAGCAATCTTCTGCCTGCTCCACCTATTATACAGCAGCCTGTATCTTTATAACAAACTAAATATATAGCTGTCTCATGTTGCAGTTAAAATTGAGGAAATCACAACACTTTCTTCTCATATCTGTGAGCTGTGAGCAGAAAGTGGGGATCTGCTTTGTCTGCACATTAAAACAGAGGTTAAATCTCTCTCTCTCCCTCTCTGTAGGCATCTCTGGGAAGTCTCAGGTGCTGTTTGCACTTGTCTTCACCACCAGGTACCTTGACCTGTTCACCGTTTTCATCTCTCCTTACAACACTGTCATGAAGGTAGGTGTTGATCACACGCAGTTACACACATACAGTGACCCTTAACCTGCCCCCAATGAAAACACAAGGGCTTAAAGACTTGGTTTAAAGACTTGGTTTAAATCCTACTCACAGCTGGCAGAAAAATGTTTTAATAAGAAAATAGTTCTATATACTGCATCATTAATTGTAAACTGTATCCTCCTCTTTGTTGTTGTAAGTTTCGTTGTTATATTTGTGTTTTATTTGTGTATGTATAAAAGCAATAAAAACTAAAGTGACACAAAAGAAATACTAGGGCTGACCCCTCTTAGTCAATTAGTCGACTAATATTTCTTTAGTCGATTTGTCGTTTTTTATGCTTTTTTCGTGATGAATGACTTATTTCCGAGAAACTTATGAGCACATCCCTGGTAAACACAAGATTTAAAGTCGTGCTTTTGTGTGATTCTTTGTGGAGAAACTCAGTTTCACAGATCTGTCACTTAAATGAACTAATGGATTAGTCAACAAAATCGTATGAGTTTTAGTCAACTAAGAATTTCTTTGGTCGAGGAGAGCCCTAGAAAACACACTGTTTTTACTAAAGGTCATGTAAGGGCACCAAGTTATGTTGATCATTTTGTCCTCAGTTAGACAATCCAGTTTCACACACATATACTGTATGTAGTAACTATGCAAAGCAGGAAGCAATCAGTCAGTGTTTACATGTACTTATAATCAATATTCGACTCTGCTCTCAGGTAGTGTTCCTGGCTCTGTCCTATGCTACAGTGTACCTGATCTACATGCGCTTCAGGAACACGTACGATGCTGACAACGACACGTTCCGTGTGGAGTTCCTGTTGGTGCCAGTCGTCGGGCTGTCTTTCCTGGAAAACTATGCTTTCACCCCACTGGAGGTAAATAAGCACTCAGACAGTGTCTTCAATACATTTGGGTCCAGGTGTAGAACAGTTTAAATACATAAGATGGCTTATAAACATGCAGCTTGAAGTATTTATGGTCAATTTAAGTTCAGTTTTCATTAATGTTGCATATAAATATAGGCCGCCCAAACAATACAATTCTGTTCATTTGTACTTTTAACGCCTCAGTTTAAGAGTCAACTCATGTTTCTCCGTCTCTCTGATTCCATCCAGATCCTGTGGACCTTCTCCATCTTCCTGGAGGCGGTGGCCATAATGCCGCAGCTTTTCATGATCACCAAGACCGGCGAGGCGGAGTCCATCACCACCCACTACCTGTTCTTCCTCGGCCTCTACCGAGCCCTCTACATAGCCAACTGGGTGTGGCGTTACCACACTGAGGGCTTCTTCGACCAGATCGCCGTGGTGTCCGGCGTCGTGCAGACCATCTTCTACTGCGATTTCTTCTACCTTTACGTCACAAGGGGTGAGTGAGGACTATTGCAAAGGGGGATGATTCTATTGGCTGTGGAGATTTGTGGCTAATTTCAGCTCTGATCTCTTTAGATTAGAGGGAGAGGCCTTAGGATAGTTCTAATCTATAGATCTGGTGCTGCTATTTGGACTTTTCCAGAGGAATTACCTCATCAAAAATAATGACAAAAGCTCTTTATAATTTACCAGACTACAAGTTATTGTCTGTCGAAGCCCAAAACACCCAAATTAACATTTTCTTCTGATATAAAACAGAGAAAATGTAAATTGATTATATGTAAACGCACAAATGTGTAGTCTTTTTCCTTGATAATTGACCAAGACAGTTAATAGGGCCTTTTCACATCGGCCACTTTGACATGTCATAGCAGAATAAACACAGGTGCAATTAAAACAATTAATTATGGCCCCATTCTATTTAGTGTGTCACAGCCATTCCAGAGCCAGCATGCACACTACACCAGGGTCCTGGCACACCTAAATGGAACAGGACCATAATAATTAATGTTATTAATTACACCTGTGATTACTCTGTCTACTGAAGGCTATGTTGTGGTTATGAGAAATTAATTGAGTATTATCTGCTGTGTTATTAGTTTTTAATCCTGCTCTTCCAGTTGAGGAGGATACGTATCCTTCTTGGTAAAGCAAAGAGTATGAATCTGGTTTGTAGACAGTGGAAATAGTGTTTGGTAAACAGAGGACTCTGTTCTCATGCCTACTTCGTTCTCCCTCTGTGTCCTCCGCTGCCTGTCTACAGTGCTTCGAGGAAGAGGAAAGATGAGCCTGCCGATGCCCATTTAAATCAGACGTCTGTGCCGTTCAGCCGCCCATCTGTGCCTGCAGCTGCAGCTCAGCATCTGAACACACACTCTGCCCTTCAACTGTACATGCATTTAGCAATGGGACTATAATGATCTGACGTCATTCTGTAGACCAACCATGTGTGCACCTCTAGAGATTGGTTTTCGGTGTGATTGGTACTTTGCGTGTGTGAGTCTGTGTGTTTACAAGTATATGTGTGCGTACATACATGCACTGTTGTGGTCAGAAGTTTGGGATGTGTGTTCGGGGTTCTTTTTCTTCATAAGATGCAAATGTGACACTGGAAATGTGTCGCTGATGTGTACGTGGAACTTAAATTCAGGCGAGTGAGTAACACTATGGAAACTATGTATTTGTCTTTACTTTCCCTTTTAGGCTTGGAGACTGTTACAATGTTGAATCCACAAAATTGTAAATCAGGTAGATTGTATGTAGCTTCGGATCCAGTGTTTCCTGTGTGAAAGGGGTGGTTTGGGTGTTTTGAAGTGGGGTTGTATGAGGTACTTATGCATAGTCAGTGTATTACCTCCAGTAGATGACGGTCGGCACGTCCCCCAGTTTGAAGAAGTAGACAGGAGTTACCGCACGGAACGGGGCCTAAAAGAAATCAATAGCAGTTTAAGTGTATGCTGTATTTAGAATGTTTTCACCGCTTTACCTTGCGGTCAGACAGTCCTTTCTGACCGGCAACTGAAGCCATTGTTTCTTTCTATGCTGTCGCCAAGGCCACCAGACTCCATTGGAAAAATACAGTCATTTTACCTTGCAGAACACAGGGGTTGCTGGTCTACCGTTGCCTCGATTGGTAACCCAAACATACTAACCGACCAGCAACTCCCGTGTTCTGTAAGGTAAAATTACTGTTTTTTTCAATGGAGTCTGGTTACCCTGGGGAGAACATAGATAACGGCTTCAGTTCCCCGTCAGAAACCGACTGTGTAGTGTCTGACATGCAAGGTAAACCGGTGAAAATATTGTAAATACACTTCAGCTCATATTGTTTTTTTTAAGGTCGGCCTTCCCTTTAGGTTACTAAAATACTGACCGTCATCTACTGTAGGTAATACACTGACTATGGATGGATAAGTACCTCATACAACCCCACTTCAGAACACCCGAACTATCCCTTTTAAAGCTGTAAGAGTTCTCCGAGTTTCATGTCAAGGAGTCCTACATTTTATCCAATCACTACCACGTTTGATAAACTCAGTTATGCCTGGTGATTTAAACCAGGCATAACTGGTTTAAATCACCAGTTATGCCTGGTGAAAAATATTGTACTTTTGTTCTCTTTTAAGTCAAGTTAATTTTATTTATATAGCCCGATACCACAAATTTGCATCAAGGGGCCTTTATAATCTGTACATCCTCCACAAGGTGTCTTCTTCTTTGGTTCTGTAATGTTAGACACTCCCTGAATAGCTTACTGTATTATATGCAAACTATTCCTTTCCTTTTTTTTTTATATTTCCTTTTAATCGTCATCTCTTTTATATTTCAATGTATTTCTTCATGGGAGAAAAAAAGGGCTAACAATTATGCCGTGTCTTAAATGAAGCCAAAGATGGAACAGATAACTGCTGCAATGTTTTAATCAAACAAATGTTTTAGTCATTCATGGGTTGTTTCCTTGACCGAACTGGGGGAAAATGGCAGTAGAGCGTGTTGAAATTTCTATAAAGGATGAACCAGTTTTTGACACAAATGTTTTAGTCACAGTAAGTTGAATTGCGCACCATTTTTATGACATTACCTTTATTATAACATGTGAATTCACTCAATTCAAAGGTGTGGCTTTGTTCTTTGTTACACGTGGACTGCAACACACCAGGATGTTTACTTTTCTGCAGGGTGTACACACACACACACACACACACACACACACACATATATATATATTCTTATTTAACAGTATGTTTTGAAAGTGCCTGTGCATTGTGCTGATGTTAAACAGAGATTTACACTAGATGTATGACTGGCTGTATTCAACGAGGAGTTTTCAGGAATGTCTTTCTGTGTTTATATAACACCTTGCCTCCTTCTCTCACTGCTCCTCCCACCGCTTTAGCAGCTGAGGTGATGGAGAACGGTGACGCTGCCAGAGCTGCCGCCCTCTCCACCACCTTCACCTTCTTCACGACCTTCCCTTTCCCTTCGTCTTTGCCCATGATCCCTGCCCCCTCTGCGGCACCTTTCCCCACCGCGGTCACCAGCTCGCACCAGAACAGCCTCTCCGCCCTTTTCCTCTCCTCCTCTTCCTCCCTCCTCCTCCTCCTCTCCTCCTCTTCCCCCCTCTCTGGTCTCTGCTCCTCTTCAGCCACCTTCTGTGGGGACTCCACCTCGTGTCCTCTTTCTCCCAGAATCCTCACTTGCACCTCCCTGATGACCCTCTCAGCCTTCTTGAACATCTCGTTGCTATAGCAACCGCCTCCATTGTTCGCCACAGTCTTGTCTATCTTCTCCAGAAGCTGTATGACCTGTTGTGACTCGCACTCAGTTGTCTTGTCCTGTTCACTGTTATCAAAGACGTGATAGCCTCCATGGCAGCTGCTGACAAATTCCGACAGCTCATCGCTCTCTCCCAGGAAGTCCTCGATGTGTTTGCCGTGCAGCTGGTCTCCCCAGGTGAACAACACCAGGGTGTACCTGGTGGCTTCAGGTCCAAACGCAGCCTTGATCCACTCCAAGGCGTCCCTCTCCTCCTGGGTGAACCTGCCGGGCTGCAGGGTCACCAAGAAGGCGTGGGGTCCCGGGGAGGACAGGACAACGCACCGTCCCACCTCTGCCATGACCTCCTCGGGGGACAGGTGAGTGTGCAAGAACCCCGGAGTGTCAATCACAGAGATGCTCCGCCCGTCTACTGTCCCGGTCTGTCTCGTGCACTGCGTGGTGACAGAACAGGGGGAGACGTTGACCCAGAAGGCGGACCTGCCCAGGATGTTGTTGCCTGAGGAGCTTCTGCCGGTTCCTGTCCTCCCCAACAGGACGATCCTCAGGGGTTTAGCCTCTGATGTAGGGGGCGATGCTTCACAGGCTGTGGGAAAATTACAGTACATGTATATTATCATTAGGGCTGTCAAAGTTAACGTGACAAGAGCGCAGTTTTAAAGCTAGTGAAGATACTGGCATCATAGGAAAACTAGAAAACCTAAGGAATCCATCAGTACCAACCATGTCCTACTAGCTTGTCGTGAAGGAAGCTAAATAACGCTCCAAACTTAGGCTACATTTTGGCGAGGAAAAACTGGCATGGCCATTTTCAAAGGGGTCCCTTGACCTCTGACCTCCAGATACGTGAATGAAAATGGGTTCTATGGGTACCCACGAGTCTCCCCTTTACAGACATGCCCACTTTATGATAATCACATGCAGTTTGGGGCAAGTCATAGTCAAGTCAGCACACTGACACACTGACAGCTGTTGTTGTCTGTTGGGCTGCAGTTTGCCAAGTTATGATTGGAGCATATTGTTTCATGTTACATGCAGTACCTGTGAGGGTTTCTGGACAATATTTGGCATAGTTTTGTGTTGTTAATTGATTTGAAAATAATAAATATATACATATATTTGTATAAAGCAGCATATTTGCCCACTCCCATGTTGATAAATACCTGACAAATTTCCCTTTAAGATACATTTTGAACAGATAAAAAATGTGCGATTAATCGTGTTTAACTATGGACAATCATGCGATAAATTGTGATTAAATATTTGAATTGATTGACAGTCCTAATTATTATCATTTTATAATAACAGTCATATCTAGCATATTTAAAGCAGATATTCTAAAAAAATCATATTTGGTCTGATTTATTAATTATGGATTAGGTTGTTTGATTCATATGATATTCTAAATGATTATTATTGTTTTTTTGTGTAGATAGTAGCCTATAGTGCAAATGTCACAATGCCACCCTGATCAGCAGCTTGGTATGATGATAACAGTAATAATCGACATACCTTTATGTGACTCAGCATTTTCAGATGACGACATCCTAACAGAGAAAATACAGTAAAGCCTTAATTTTTTTTTTCAGTGACCGAAAATCCAGGATACGGATTCCGTATGTTTCCGCTGTGATTGAGATGTTTTCTGTCTTTTAATCGTCATTGATTTAGCAGCAAACAGCAGAGAGCATCAGAGCAGCTGCTGCAGTCCATGGAGGAGCAGAGAGGCGCTATAAACCCCTGAAATGATGATAACACCATCAATAATTAAAGTTATCATGCAGTGAAGGCCACCATAACAGACAAACTGCTATTAAAACAAACAGTCCCCCACTAATACAGCGACCACCAATACGGTTGTTACTGTTGTTATTGCGATAATCACACAGCTAATGAGATGTAGGTAGATATTAATGGAGCCTTGTAGTTCCTCGCTGTGGCCACTGGAGGGCAGTGAACACTCACAGTTCTAACCAAGCCAACATCTGTATGTGGGGCCCATGTGGGTAGTAAATGGGCTGAAAAATGGGCCCTATATAGGATTGTCCATGGGATCCATAATGGCCCCATGCCAATTGCCCTTGTAGGTTTCATGCAGGAGTACACTGGGTGTTTTATGGGCCCAATCTGGGCAACATAAACCAAAACCCATCTCTGCCCCAGGTTTAAGTTCTATGTGGCAACTACATGGGGACTACATGGTCTGATATATGGGTTGTAAGTGGGTTTGTCCACAGTTTCCATGTTGGCCTCATGCACTAATTTCCCAGTAGTGACCCACCTAGAACCCACTTGGGTAGCCCAGATAAGATGCCCCTTTTGGGCCTATACCCACTTGATACCCAGGTATCCCCAGCATAACCCATGTGGGGCCCACATAACCATGTTGGCTGGGAAGTAGTCTCAGGTCAACACTGACTCCACGTTGCGTCAGTATATTTTCCGTGAAAACAATTAAAAACAGCAGTGTTTCTAATATCGAACTACATGGAACCTGGGAAAACTGAAATTGTGGCTGTTAATTTCAGAACATTTTTTTTTATAAAGTTCTGCTTTGCTCTCCTAATCAGTGACTATTTGATGTTGGGAAGAGTTGACACTAAGTTAATTAGAAAATTTAATATAGCACACTTTGTACCCCCCTTATCACACACGTTATTACAAAGTACATCTACTCGGTTTAGGCTACTAACTGCTAACACAGCAGGGAACACAGCGCAGCAGGATTTCTTTTAATATTCCCCCAAATAGATGTCTCCATGTTTTCACTTTATCATAAGGATGAGGTGTGATTAATATGACAACTACACTGAGCTACGATGGATTTACATCCAATAAGAATGAGTCGTCAGGCCTTAAAACAGGAGAGTGAGAGGATGTCAATCAAACCCACTCTGCACCTGCCCACACAGTCCTGAGGAGGAGAGGTCTAATCAGGTCAAATCAGTGAACACATCTGTTGAAGTGCACCATGTGCCTGCAGGACTTTAACATGTAGAACTGAAAAGACATTGATTTGTTTCTCTTTTTTTACACAAGAAACAGACATTTAAGAAATGCAAACCACCTCAAAAAAATACACTACAGCAGTATGTGAAAGCAGACAGTATTTAATAGGATTTATAACAACAATAGTTTGGGCAGTTTCAACCCACTTAACAGTTTAATACATAATGACGCACTAACATTACACCGTACAATCTGGATTGTTTTCTGCTTCGACATCACGGTTACACTCGGTTAAAAATTCGGTCTCAGTACGCATCAAGTAGGGAAAATATGTCCAAGAGCCTCTGTAGTCCATTCTTTTTTTAAGGTAAGATAGAATATGTTTTGATGTTTGCTGGTAAACACAGGTGTAATTAATCAAACTAATTATGGTCCCATTCTATTTAGTGTGTCTCAGCCAATCCAGTGAACCAGCATACACTATACCAGGGTCCTGGCACACCTAAATGGAACACAGCCATATTTAATGTTATTAATTACACCTGTGTTTACCCTGCAATGACATGTCAAAGGGCATATTGAGATAGACCTGCTGTGCATGAGGTGGAAAGTTGTACAGTAACACACAAGTGTGTGTGTGTGTTGTGTGAGTGCCTGTTAGTGATATTAGCCTCGGTGATGTGTGTGTGTGTGTGTGTGTGTGTGTGTGTGTGTGTGTGTGTGTGTGTGTGTGTGTGTGAGATTGCCTTAGCTTGCATCCATGACATTTTGTTGAGTATTGAGTCTGTGCAAGACTTCCGAATAACACTGGCGCACCAGGGAGAGGGGACATACAGTATATGGACTTTTGTTGAAAGACACTGAGCTGCAAGGAAAAGCTATTCTGTTCTATTCAGCTGTATCCTATTTTTGTATTTCCAGTGTGCCTCGAATGCATCACTTTATTTGGCTGCTCTGTAGTGAAGAAATAGCAGCAGAGGTTCAACCAAGAAAAACATCTTACTCTGCCATTTGTCACATGTGCCTAAAAAAAATGTCATGCCTTTTATCTTGTCTGTTCTGTTTGCATTGTTGCTGTGGTAATTCCCTTTAAAGGGGACATATCGTGCTCATTTCCAGGTTCATATTTGTATTTTGGGTTTCTACTAGAACATGTTTACGTGCTTTAATGTTCAAAAAACACATTATTTTTCTCATACTGTCGGTCTGAATACTCCTGTATTCACCCTCTGTCTGAAACGCTCCGTTTTAGCGGCTGTCTCTTTAAGAACCCCTCCCGAAAAGCTCAGTCTGCTCTGATTGTCTGGTGAGGAAAAAGGGCTGTACCCGAATCAGATTTTTTTAATTTGATTCAGATTTAGATGTTCAATACGAAGATTCAACACACACAGACTATCTGGCAGAAAATCCATTGGCCTGAATTGGCCTGAGTCAAATGCAGTCCACCACAGTTTCATAATGAACCGAAAATATAAATGATATGATGAGGGTCAGGGCGAGGGCGCCACGATGCGCCATGGTGCGCAATGGTGCGCCACGATGCACCATAGTACACGATGACTGGCTCTCGGCTTGGAAAGGCCCAGAGTGAAGTGGTTCGCAGCTCCAGTTGCTTGCTTTGCAGCACCCTTCACCTGGACCTCACCGGTTCCTAGGGCCGTGGTGCTTGGACTGTCCCCTCGGACTGTCCTCAGTGGTGGGAGAAATATGGTGCACCTTTGCAAAGGTAGTTCTCAAGTTCTCATGTGTCTTATTTCACAGTTTGTGAGTTGGTTGGCACTCCAGATACCCAAATGTATGTGCACCAGCACTGGAAACAGTGAGTTTTTCATGATATGTCCCCTTTAAGGCATCCCTCTCCTAAAGTCTTCATGCAATCGGCACAATTCCCTCCTTCTCTTTCTCTGGTTACTCTCAAAACATTTAACAAGTCTGCATGTTTTCTTTGACTGTAGTTCAATCTCTGGTTGATTGGATGCTATGCAGGAAGAGGTAAAGATACAGTTAATACAGATGAAACAGTGTAAGGTCAAATCTCCACCAAAGCCATAAAAGAAATTACATGAATGTGTGAATTTGAATGGCTTGCACACTCCTTAACAAACTGAGACCCAGAAAACTTTTGTTGTAATGTGTATGCTACATAGTGGGCAAATGCTGGCAAATAACAGAAACGTTTGACAACTTTTTGAAAACCTGCTTTGGAATGGGCCTTTTTGTAGTGAAGAACCATCTGTGAAAAGAAGAAACTGAAGAGGAAATCATCCTCTAAGTCCTTCTCACAACTTGTAAGTTGACATCTTGAGTTTGGTTTTCTTGCAGCACCCACATTTTGTCTCTGTCTTCACTTTCTTGTCTGAATTGCATTTCTTCTCTCTCTGAAGCAGAAGTCAGATATCAGAACTGGCAAACTGGTAGGACCAGCAGTTAATCTTGCTACTGTTATGGTACGCCAAAAGGGAACACAGGTAAACCAAAAAGAAACACAACGATTCAATTACGCATACAATATAACAGCTAGTTATAGACTGCAAAGCAACAGTATGCATTTAATGAGTTTGTTTACTAGCTCCATCAAGCAGCAATGCTGCTTGGTGCTGTAGTGAGTGATGGAGATTCAAGTCATAAAAACTACTATAGCTTACTTTTTCCACACTATAAGCTCTAATGCAGGGGTTTTCAAAATCTGAGACTGTGGGTTTCCCCTCAGACAACGCTTGGAAAAAGGAGCCCCCCCCACCCACCCACTTTCTCATTTTACAGCTAAACTGTACACTACAAGATGTTTCTGAAAACATTTGAGGCGAGAAATAGGCATTACAGTAACAGAATATTGATTCAAATGTCATCAGCGCTGCCTCGTTTGACCGTTTGATCAGAGTTCGCGAGTGATTGACAGCTGCTCAGAGATGGCAAGGCTCCAGCTCGGCTCTGATTGGTTGTTTTCCTCCGGTCTGTGAAATCTTGTAGACGCCATTAGGAGCACCAGAGGACACAGAGGAACATGACTTTTTTCAGATTACCTGTCTCATTCACTACTGTCATATAGCGACCATTTAATAAAAATAACTTTTTTCAATCATATTTGCTCCAATCTTGCCTACTGCTGCTTTAAATCTTGTGTTAAGTTTCTTAGAAATAAGTAATTCAGCATGAAAAAAACATTACAAATGACTAATTGAGTAAAGAAATCTTAGACTAAGACCAAAATGACCGATTAGTCAACTAATCGACTAAGAGGGGGCAGCCCTATGATTATGTTATTTGATCCCATAGACACTCGAGAATTGAGCCAAGATAGTATATTATTGCGGTTTGACATAATTTCAGACCACACCAAATACATACAAAATGTCTGGCCTAAGGATTTATTAGTTTTTGACACTGGGAAAGTGGGAAAAACAGTAAAATTCCCCCGAAAGACCTATGATCTTTTGATAGCTAATGTAATATGTTTTCACTTCTATTCACTGAGCCTTCCACTGAAAGTGTTTGGAGCCCCCTGGGGAGGCCCGCCTCACACTTTGAAAACCTCTGTTCTAATGGACTGAACTTTAGAAAAGAGAAACTACAGGCCCAGATATGTGCAAACAACATAAATCGTGTGTTAGATGAAGTTGTATCTAGATGTTCCTTGAATTCTCCTCCACAGCAGTTAATATTAACTAGGCAGTGATTGACAAAGAAAAAATGTAATTTCCAAGCCCAAAAAACTGTAAATCAACTGTGCTGCAGCCTACTGATTTGGTTTTAAATTGACACAAGGTGGAAGCAGGCTGGTGCTTGAGTCAATATCAGGATGAACTGTCAGCAGGTCTGTCCCATCCCACCTGGTTTCTCAATGGAAAGCACGCTATCTTGCTGGGAACCTGCTGAGTCTCTGTATCCTCTGGAGGAAAATCCCAGCTCAGAACAGGCACATCACCACCTGTGGCGTTCACCGTGGCGTGAGAGGCAGACGTGTCTGTGTTCTCACAGTGCGTCTCTCTCTCTCTACTGCTGCTGTTACAGTGCAGGCTGGGCTGTGACAGACATCCAGCTGAGTTCTCCAAGTCAAAGAAGGTGTTGCTTTCACCGATCCCAAATCCAAAGCTCTCTAGCATATCCATTACTGACGGTGTAGACTGGCCACTGGGGGTCTCCTCCTCAATAAGACTCAGCGTGGGCAAGATGTCCACCAGCTCTGCCATCTCCATCGGCCGGATTACCTCGGTGATGCTGGAAGGAAAGTCCTGTTCCCCGCTGTAGGACTTTTGTGTGTCCAAAACTGTGAACCCCCCTTCAAACTGTGCAACAGCACCAGGCTCTAGTCCAGATTCGAGCAAAGCGCTTGCACATCCCAATTCTGACGGGCCGATGCTGGTCAAGTCCACAGTTGACTGGGCGGTGATGTCTACGGGGTATCCTCCCTTCGCGATGCCCTCCATTAACAGCGTTGCCTCTTCAGGGACAGCCATGATTCCTGATGTAGCGGCGATCTCGGCAGAGACGACATTTGGTGGAGTCGCACTGACTAAACACTCTGAAAGGGAAATGGGAAGACAAAAAGAAATTAAAATCTTAAAGAGGATCTAATATGCTTTTGTGCTTTTTCCCTTTCCTTTAGTGTGCAAAAGGTCTGCAAAGTTACAAAGCCCAAAGTCCACGCCAAAGGGAGTTAAGCTTTGTTTATACTCGCACACGACACCGTGGCGCGGGCCTCCCTAGATGCATACGGGCATGCACAGAGGCGTTTATGCTCAGCGTGTTGTTCGTTGCAGTATGCTCCAAAATGCCAGAGGGCGTAGAAACAAAGTATTCTGTGGATAAGTAAGAAGTCAATGAGTGACACCTGAAAGGAAAGTAGGCTGCCTGGCAACAGTAGTGAACAGCGACGTACCGCCAAACATTGCATTTGTGAACTGTAATTATTACTGTCGCTTACCTCAAAGTCAAAATTATTTTCCGTCTCTCAGTGCTTCCCCTCGGGTCGCCACTCTTTCCATGAGTCCTTTTTTTTTTTTGCTTTGACAAAACTATCTCTCATATTCTTTCCCAGCCTGCAGCAAAAAGCCTCTTCTTGTGTGTTGCCTATTTCTTTCCATGAATTTAATGACATGTGACTGTCTGTACAGGCAAACCTGCTCGGCCAGTCTTCCTTCGAAGGCGTCCACGTTGAAATGAAAGGCGCAACGCGTGCAGTGGGTGCGTAGTTACAAAAATTCAGAGGTGCATGACCACGCAGCGCGACAATTTGTGGAGCATTCACGCACCACGAAAAAGCCGTGATGACGTAATTTTCTGCCTCGTGCACCCTGCGCCAGCTTCACTATGGTGAGCATAAACCCCGCTTTACTCTCCCCCACAGAAACAATTCTACGGAACTGCCTGAAACGCCTTGCTTGAAGTCCCGCCTTTTCTTCTGTGACATGGTGATGTCACCAAGTAACACATTTGCATAATACCTGCCTAGCAGCTAGTTTGGCACACTCTCAGACTAAGCTAGTTAGAGCGGAGCTGGAGCGGAGTCCAGAGCATTTCAGACAGAGGGTGAAAAGAGGTGCTGCAGCAAGTATGCACCTGAAAATTAGCAATATATAACCAACAATTGGGACCATGGGGCTGTCTCAATCCTGAAAATGGTGCTGGAATATCATTTGATACGTGCTTATCTACACCCACATCATCATCGTACCTGCAATGGCTCTCTGTGATTGTATCCGATGGGGCCACGTCAGTCTGGCAGTCAAGCTCTCCTCCTCTTCCTCACCGTCAGGGCGCGGCGGCGGGTCTCCTCCCATCACCAAGCCCAGAGGCACCGCCCCCACCCACTGCTTTGACCGAACGCACTGCAGACAGTCCATAATCCAGCGGGCATCCCTCCACACCACATCCAGACGCTGAAGAAACAGGAAAATAAAGGGCAACAGAGAAACTGTGAGTTGAATTAGCTAAAGTCCAACCGAATTCACATTTAGTCATCCTTTTATAGTCAAAAATTATGTCTACAACAAATGTCCCCCTGATGATTAAGTGAAATTCTCAAAATACAATATATTTGGGCTGCTACATTTGATCAAATACACTGAAGGGGCGAGTAAAGCCCTTCAATTCTTTTTATTTTCCCTCATTAAACCCATATGAATCACAGAAGAAGAGATGTATCAAAAGAAAAGCAGACAAAAAAGAATTTTTCAGTTTAGGTTTCTGCTTTCATGATCTTACATGGGAAAGCTCAGTGATGTGGTTCAGGCGCTCTCGGGCTTCCTGCACTTCCTTGGTGTCCAGCGCCTCCCGCAGAGCCTGCTGGGCCAGATGAGTATCCACCTCCAGCCTCACCCAGGCCTGGCAGTACTGGGACAGGAAGTCCCGTTCATACGTCCAAAAGTGAACTGGTGATGAGAGGAAAGACAAATCACTACATTAAAGCAGAGAGAGAGAGAGAGAGAGAGAGAGAGAAAGCCTCAGAGCTCATTAGCGCTCTTTATCAAACCTTTAGCGTGGGAATTTTCCAGAAGGGTCAAAAGAAAAGATGGATTTAAATTAGAGACACTAAAGTATGGATGAAAAGGAGGATCAAAGGCCTAATTAGATCAGGAAAAACAAAAGAAGTGACTTGATCTTCAAAAGATCAAAAGATCAGATACTGTACCTCAGTGTGCTTTACACATATTATACAACCAAATTGGCAACTGTTGAAATGCATAGCATGGCTTATCTTTTGGGGGTATCTAAAATTCTTTACTTTAGTTCCTTTGAAGATGAGGCAATTTTATTGATCTTAATGAGATGAAATGAAAAGACTTCTTCCACTTTGTTCTTATGTGATGCTGCTATTTTTCTTAACTTAAAGAGGACCTATTATGATTATTTTCAGGTGCATATTTGTATTTTGGGTTTCTACTAGAACATGTTTACATGCTTTGATGTTCAAAGAACGCTTTATTTTTCTCATACCAGCTGTGCTGCTGCACCTATTTTCACCCTCTGTCTGAAACGCTCCGTTTGAGCTCCTGCACCCAGTTGATCCCAGTTTGATGAATCACAGTTTTTTAAGCTTTAGCCTAGCTCCCCCTTGTTGTTTAGGCTCTCTCGCTCTCAGCAATGCAGCACTCCCGTATCTATGAACTTGTGCGACTATAGTTCTCCACCTACCCAGCTCAAAGATCTGCAGGGGCATGGTGAGCCCCGGCTCTTTGGTCCCCACCAGAGGCCAGTAGCTGGAGCTGAAGTCCTCACTGGGAGGCAGCAGCAGCAGCATGGACATCTTGTCTCCAAACTGCAGCAGCTCCCGGGTGTACACACCATACTGGTACGCCTGGTACAGATACACAAATATGTCCAAATGTAATGAAAACCTCTTAATGTTGAACTGAACTTCAATAATACCTGCATTCGTTTTACCCACTGGATTGCCAGTATAATGGTAGAATAGTATAAATTCAGATACAGAATAATCTTCTCCTTTCTGAACAATTCTTCACATCATTGAACCTTTTTTTACCCTGTAGAGGGGGATGTTGAGCTTCGTCAGGAGATGTGTGATTGCCGCTCTCAGAGACATGACGAACTCCACCAGCCCGCTGCTCTCTATCACGCTCTCGTCCTCGCCACTCAACAGGTTGGGAACGCTGTCATTGGCTGCGGTGTAAACGTGACTCTGAAGCCATTCCCACTCCTCTCTGTCACACAATGATGATGCAGTTAACAAAACACTGCTGTAAAAGGCATATTAAGTAAGCAGGGTTAGTAGCTCTGCATGTTGTGGCCCATTAACTACTAATTGCATATACTCTACGTTCAGGCAGACCAGTTTCCAAAGCAATTCTCACGTTTTTGGATTGATTTAATGTGATATTGTTGTAAGGTGATGCAGTTGCCACATTTGAAATATTATTTTTAAAGCATTTTGTGGTATGGTTTGCTTTGGAAAATGCTCAACAAAAATAAAGTATGCTTTGTTGTTGAGCTCCAATATGGGCCTTGCTGGCTCAGTAAATCGCACGTTCAGACTGCGTTACCTGGAGACGTGGGCGTTGTGCCGGACCCGTGTGTGGCAGAGGACGTTGGGTAGCCTCTGGGGCACCAGCACCCTGATCTGCTCCACTGAGCTGCACAGTTTCAGGATGCCCACGTACAGACCCGGCTTGGCCAACTGAATGCTGTGCCTGTGGAGGGATAGTTTCTCCTGGAGAGGCACGGCGTTGGGGATTTTAAGAGATGTTAATAGGATGTGGTGTTTAGATGCAGTGTCTAATTTTGTTTTTAATTTGTTTTGGGCTTGCTAGATTAACTCCATTGCATTTTCTGGATTATTTGAGTTGCACAAAAGAGGAAAACATGGCTCAATGATCAAGTCAGGAAAGTCAATATACACTTAATCACTACACACTCAGTGCTCAATACATTCTGCTGCACATATCTACTGCTCTACGACTTTTTCTATGTGTCTCTCTTTCACACAGACACAAAGCCAGGTTCACCTTGAGCTGCTCATAAAGCATGTCCATGGCGGTGGGCTCCGGCAGCAGAGGAGTTCTGCTGCGGTTCTTCTCCAGGCGAGCCAAGGGCATCCAGTGGAGTGGAGGGTCAGGAGGGCTTGGAGCAATGCAGGCAAGAAAACGGTAAATATGAAATGCAACCACATGGAACCACCAATGAAAACTCAGTTTGATTAATTCATATTAGTTTAATAAAGCAAGTATAACACAACCAACAGATATCCTGAAAACATCATTCTGCATTTGTGCTATGCAAGCCCAGACTGCTGATTGATTAGGCTATTATCTCCGTTAGGCAAGGGAGATTCTTATTTGGGTGATTGATAAAGTCTGATTTAAAATTCAACGCGGTGAAAATGTTTAGGCAGCTGAGTGGTGAGTTGGGGACTGTCATTCAAACAGAAGACTGAAGTTAAAGGGGACATATGCTAGTTTCCAGACACATACTTGTATTCTGAGTTTCTACTAGAGCATGTTTACGTGCTTTAATGTTCAAAAAACACATTATTTTTCTCATAGTGTCTGTCTGAATATACCTGTATTCACCCTCTGTCTGAAACACTCTGTTTTAGCGCCTGTCTCTTTAAGAGCCCCTCCCCAAAAACCCCAGTCTGCTCTGGTTGGCTTGCGAGAAAAAGATGGTGCACCTTTGCAAAGGTAGTAAGCTGTGGGTGGAGAAACTCAAGACTGGTCCACACTAAAAGATTTTTCAAATCTTAAAAGATGTTGAAAATTCGAGAGACCCCACACATAACAACATGTAATGATACATTTAACAGTTTTCTTCCTATAGTCTGTGCTGAGCAACGATTTGGCCAAAACAGCACACCACACACTAACAGATTCCATTCACGAACAACAAGAAAAAAACAGAAATCTCGCTATCAAACGTGACTTTAGTGTAAACAAACATGGTGGACGATGAGCAGGAAGAATTAGAGATGTTAGTTTTGGCACTACTTTGTACTGAAAATTAACGAAGGATGGATGGATGAAGTCATGGAGACACGTTAACGCTCACTCGTGTTGCCACAAATTAACAAGTTGGTCCTCCATTTCTGAGTCCATCTTACTACTACTTTATGCTTTGCGTTTTGCATTAGCTCATGCATTAGCCGCGGCTGCCATGACGACGGTGGTTGTCCTCCCACTTCATTGGCTATCGTTCTTTCCCACGTGACGGCATCATCGACTGTCCTCGGGGTTCCCCACACACAACAGGATATGCAGTCGTAAATATTGAACATGTTTAACATCTAGGATTTTAAATCGGTGCGGCCAGGATGAACTTCCAAGCCGATCGAGGGATGTAAAAAAAACTCACACCACAGGAATATCTGGAAAGATAATTTTTAGAACCATCAAAAAATCGGGGCTTTGCTGACGATTGACAAGAGGGGGGAATCGGGCCAAAATGGGCTTGATTCTCGTGTAGTGTGTGTCTGGCATCAGATGGAGGGCAATATATTCTAATGAGGCTGCATGTGACATAGGAGCGGGAGCCATATCTGAATGGCTTGTTGAATCACAAGTTTTCTGATCTAGGCAGCCCAAAAAAATGACTAAGTTGTCTTATTTCACAGTTTGTGGGTAAGTAAGCACTCCAGATACCCAAATGTATGCGAACAAGCACTGAAAAAGTGGGTTTTTCATAATATGCCCCCTTTTAAAGTCTCGTTCGATGCTCTTTGTAGGAGACAGAATAATAGTCTGACAGGGATTAACAGAATGTAACAAAAGACTCCTTCTCACCTGGGCGATTTTGGAAACTCCTTCAGAGTCACTAGTAAGACGTTGCCCTGCCGGTCTTTCAGAGGTTCGTAGTACACCTGGCCCAGGTCCATTGTTCCCAGGGAAGACTGAAGGCAGAGGAAGGTTGACATGTAAAACGGAAACATGCACATGAATAAATATGAGAATATTAAGGATTAATGCAGTGCAGAAGGTTCTGGGGGTATAGGGAAGCGAGGCACCACTGAGAAGAGAAGCAGGAAGAAGAGATATTAAGAGGTAATCAAAATAGCAATTAACCCATTTTGATGCCTCTCATCGGGCTGAGCACACGGTTTAACTTCCTACCTGCAGCTGGGAAACGGCTCTTAAAATGTTGTGCCTGTTCTGAAGGAGGGATGAGGGTGATGAATGAGCAGAGGAAAGGGCCTGCTGGAGCCAGGGCACTTGCTGCCATGCACAGGACAACTATAAGAAAAAAAATCAATTTTGAACACACAGAAAACTCCATAGCCTTTATTCTAAATAATAAATTTGTAGAATCGATAAATAACACAATGGAAGTCTTGTGTGTTCGATTACGAGAACAATTAATTGACTACACGTGTATTAACTTACAAGTTACCAACAGTGTTTATGTCTTATATATATGTATTCTACTGACAGTTTACCTTGGCAAACCAGAGAAAGTCTTGGGTGATGGAGGTGGAGCAGCACTGGATCTCCACCAGTGGGATTTGATCTTCAGCAGTCACCAGGATGTTTTCCTTGTGGTAGAACACAGTAGCCAGGTACACGCCCCTAATGAGACCAATACAGGACAGACCAAATTAAATGAATTTTCACAGACCAACATGATAGTCCAGTAGGAAACAAAATACATTAATAGTCAGATCGTGCTGTTATCACTGTCAACTGTAAATAACACTTACAGTAGATGACGGTCAGCACACCCCCAGTTTGGAGAAGATGACAGGAGTTACTGAGCAGAAGCAAAGCTGGCAGCAAAACACATTTTAGCCACCTAAAAGAAATGCTCACCTAAAAAAATCAATATCAGTTTAGGTGTACGCTATATTTAGAATATTTTCACCACTTTACCTTGACTTCAGACAGTCTATGTTTCCGACGGGGAACTGAAGCCGTTGTGTCCATCTATGCTCTCGCCAAAGCCACAAGACTCCATTGAAAAAAAATGTAATTTTACCTCGCAAAACGTTTGACTTTGGTGAATCCGAACTAACCGAAGTCACACAATAACACAAACAAACTAACCGATTGGGGCAGTGGTAGACCAGCAACCCCTGAATTCTGCGAGGTAAAATGACTGCTTTCTTCAATGGAGTCTGGTGGCTTTGGCAAGAGCATAGGTAATGGCTTCATTTCCCCGTCGGAAACAGACTATATAGCTGTCTCACAGCAAGGGAAACCAGCGAATATTCTAAATATAGCGTACACTTAAACTGATATAGATTTTTTTAGGTGTCTAAAATACATTTTTCTGCCAGCCCCGTCCACAGCAGTTCATTGCTTTGCTCCCGTGCAGTAACTCCTGTCTGCTTCTCCAAACTGGGGGTGTGCCAACCTTCATCTACTGTAAGTAATACATGGACTATAGATAAGTACCTCATACAACCTCACTTCAAAACACCTGAACTATCCTTTTAACGTTATTGCACCTTATGCAAATGATGTATATGTCTACATTCAAAAAGCATTTTCTTTCAAACCACGTTTTGAGTAATCTATGTTGTGTTCAACCACTTTTTTAAAGCCATGCTGGGGTTGCTATTCATGCAGTTACACCCTTTTCTACTTTAGAGCTGCCCCGTTTATCCACTGGCAGGTTGTAGTCCACTGAGCCTTGATCAGTCACTTCCCACAGTTCAGTGGTTTCAAACATCATCTCATTCCTGCTTCATTTATCTTGAGGCTACCGCAGCTTTAATGTGACTACTGTTCCTTTTTAATAACCGTAACAGGTAAGAGTTTGGACTTTGTAGTCTACACTATTGTAATCGCGTCACATTTAATCCGTTACTCCCTCGTACCCTCAAGGCACCATGGGACAGGTAAGACAGATGGAGCGCTACCTCTGTAGGAGACGAACAAACTTTGTGGCGGACTGGAACAGTTGTTTGATGCCTCGAGACACAGACAGACGCTTGCTGGGACTCTGGGGCTTAGAGCTCTCTGTGGAGCGGAGGAGAGGAGGATCAGTCAGGATGAGAATCACTTTATCTGCCAAAGTACATTCACAAGCTATTTGAATGGGGGAGGGTGGTGAAATGATTTTCTCTGTTATGAAAAGAGTTGATAACAGTGCATGCTGCTGATATGAAATGGTATAAAATAGGAATAAAATTCTGCCAGCATGTCAGGTCCTGAAGAAACATCATAACAATTTATGTTTTGATGTCCTCAATATTCATTATGTTTTCTGACACTTGGGAATCTCTTGATTAATGCAAGTACAACAGAAAACAAGGTCAAAATTATTGTACACCTACGGCTTTTTGGACAGAGGGTGAAAAGAGGTATGAACATTCAAGCATGTAAACATGCTAGTGATAACCCAAAATAGTATATGCCTGAAAATAAGCATAATAGGTCCCCTTTAATAGAAAAATAATGGAAGAAAATTGGGACTTAGTGGTTCATGTTTTTTCATTGCAAAATCTAGTGAATGCGGTGATAAATACATTTAGTTTCATGGACTCATTTGTGCTCGCTTTACAGCAACTGCAGCAAAGTTGCATCACCGAAAAGACCCGCTGTTACCTATGCAGAACCCTCTGTAATGCGGTTCTCTGGCGTCTTCCAGCAGTTTCCTCACAAGGCCCTCGTGATTTCTGAACTGCGATTTCACGCCGATGCACTCTCTCCAACCTGCATGGGGAGAAAGAGAGAAACAAATCATTGCTTTCATTTTTACGCAATTAGGGGAAAATCATTGAAGACATCAAGAACTCATTTACGGGCGACTCCTGAGTGCTGCTTTTCCCTCCTGTCTTTGTGATCAGGAGGCAAAAGAAAGATTGCATGAGAGACCATCTGTGTGCTGGGACTCATTTCAATGCTGATTCATTCTGAGCTGCTGACGTCTCCTTTTAACGTTCAAGTTAAATTGACACTGCAACGTGTTGAATATCACTACTTTACCTAATATCACTTACTCATGGATTTACATGAATATTTCTTGCCTTTATTCTCCATTTCAAAAACATTTCGTAGCAATTTTTGCATCATTTCACAGTATAAAGTGGAAAGTAACAGCAAGTAATGCAGCGAGAGAGAGAGTGCATGGCATGCAAGAGAGATTATGAGCCCAATTCAAACTCAAAGCAATGGGTAAAAGGCCCATTGACTTGCAGTGACATCTTTAATTCCACGTTTTAATAATTCATTAATCTACCAGCCGTGAGTGGATTCCACTTTTTCACATCAAGCTTGACGTCAGCCAAGTAATTTCATTACACGCGGACAGAGAGAAAAAGAATGGAGGCCTTTCAAAGTAGCAAGTCCACATTCATCAAAGTGTGCAGTTCGGTATACTCACTGGAGGGGGCAGCGCTGACTGGCGAGGAACACTGAGGCGGGCCCCATCCTTTCACGTTGTAGCAGCTCGCTCTTACAAAGTAATGCGCTCCCTGCATTTGGAGAAGCACCAGACCGCCAAATTATCACCATGCATTAACCTTTATGAATCGTTCATTCCCGGGACAAAGAAATCGCACACCGCTGTCATTATTAATTCATCTGGTTAAGTAAGGCAGTTGAGTGGGATAAGTGCTCTCTTATGGGAAGTGGTTCGGCACAGTCAGGGATGATTGGGGCGCAATGAATACAGTCTGTGTGAAGCTCTAGAGCTAATGTGTGTGTATTGTCTGCATGATTGCATATCCCTAAACCATTTTAACTATGTGTGCAGAGTGTGTGAAGGTACTGCATGACTTACCGCTGTGAGTCCCTTGATGCTATAGGATGGGTTCTTGGTCTCTGTAACCTGGGCTGAGCCAAGGATGCGTTTGAAGCTTTCTGAGGTGCTCCATTCCACTGTGAACACAAAACAATCTCAATGACAGATTATTCTCTGGCTTTACTTAA